>PVLD010033387.1:0-13714 GCA_004027595.1 Dinomys branickii
TGTATATGGGTTCATATATTTACACTTCGAAGATATCAATGGATAAAGCAATAACCACTGTTGAGACCATATCACCTTGTCTATAGATTAGTTGTGATTGTACTATTTTTTATGCTAATTGGTGTCTGTTTGTCAATATGTTTTTGTACTTTTATTTTTTTTAAATCAAAAAAAAGAAAAAAACATGGTCATCATGGTCATCATGTCTGATCTTTTTAATAATTTGTTACATTCTATTGGCAAGCTGCTTATTAAGGATTTTTACATCTATCTTAATTAAGGAAACTGACTTATAGTTTTATTTTTTGTGAGTCATTTTCCAGTTTTGTTAGCTTCAAAGTATAAGTTTGGCAGTGTGCCCTTTCAGTTTCCCTAAACATTGTGATTATTACTGGCACTGGTTCTTTCCTGAAGTTCTGGTAAGATTCATAGGTGAATCTACTGAGTTTTAGGCTCTTTTGTTTTGTAAGGTTTTTGTTATTGGCTCGATTTCATTGTCCATTATTGATCTGTTCAAGATTTTATTGGTTTAAGTTTAGTAATTTATATGTATCAATGAATTTATCCATTTTTTCTAGATTCTCCAATTTATTGGAGTATAAATTTTAGAAATAGTTTCTTATAATCCAATGGATTGTTGTAGTGTGTACTGTGCTTTTTTCATTTTTATGTCTGATGGCATTGATATGATTCTTTTCTTCTTTTGGTATGTTTGGAAAAGGGTTTATCAAATTTTTTATTTTTTCAAAGAGCTAACATTTTCATTTATTGATCTTTTGTGTTGTTTTTAGGCAGAGTTTCATTAATTTCGGTTATGAGTTTTATAATTTGTTTTATAAGTTTTGGATTTGGATTTCTCTTGGTTTTCTAGGACATTGAGATGCATGAGTAGGTTGTTTATTTGGGATCACTCTATTTTTCTAATGTGGACATTCACAGCTACATACTTTCCTCTTACAACTGTTTTAATTATATCCCATACATTTTGGTATGTTGTATTTCCATTATTATTTGATGCTAGGAAGTTTTCAGTTTCTTCCTTGATTTTTACTGTGATATGGTAGTCATTCAAGAGTTAATTATTTAATCTCCAAATATTTGTGCTGTTTCTTTTGCTGTTGATTCTAATTTTATTCCACTATTATCCAAATGTATCCAAGAGATTATTTCGATTTTTTGTATGTATTTAAACATCTTTTGTGGCCTAAAATGTGGTCTATTTGGAGAAAGTTTCATGTGCTGATGTGAAAATGTTCATTCTGTTGTTTGATAGAACATTCTATAGATATTAAATCCGATTTTTCAAAGGTATAGATCAACTTTGACATGCTTTTGTTGATTTTTTTTGCTCTGATTGATTTGTCAGTTTTGATAGTAAGTATTAAAGTCCATGCTATGATCGTATTGATGTCTGTCTGACATTGTGTGTTTAACAGTCTTTGTTTTATGAAACTGGGTGTATTGACACTCAGTGTATCTATTTTTATCATTGTTATTTCTTCCTGTTGAATTATTCCCTTTCCTCCTGTGTGGAGACCTTTTCTGCCTCTTCTGCTCAGTTTTGGCTTGAAGTCCACTTTGTCTGAAAACAAGCTGCTTCTACTTGCTTTCAGGCTCCTGTTGCATGATATATCATTTTTCTCCTAATTAGAAATGTTTTATGCAAAAGTTATACTGCTAACATATGTGATCAACTTACTGTAGAAACATATTTTACAAAATCATGCCACCCCCCACACAGGCCAACCATTTTCACATTTATGTTACTAACTCTTATTTCTAACATGTTATTGACCCACATTTCTATCAACAGTAACATACTGATACAAGTGCTGCACATCTAAAAACAGAACATACATATAACATCTTTGAAGTGGAAAATGCCCAGAATTTTTGTTTCTGAACCTTATGACTATTTATTAAAAACAAAATGATTTTAAAATGTATTTTAAGTACTTAAGAAAAGGCTAGACAGCATAATAATAAGTGTTTATTACAGAGCAGTGAGCAAGCCTTCTAGCATCTCTTAAAACTATTATCATTAGGGAGCATAAATAACCCATTAGCAGAAGAGGTAAATTATCATTATTAACTCTTTATAACAGAAGATTTTTCTGAAGCCAACTGTCATGTTTGCACAAATTATTCATTTTAGAATATCTTAAACTGATGAACAGATACCACACTCAAAAGCTTTGAGACTTTTTTAAAAGCTCATTTTAAACAAATTGTCCTATAGTGTGACAAAAGTACCTATTTTCAGACACTTCTTGTTCCTCTAGAATAGTTATTTTGAGAATAATTAAAGGAATCAGATGTTTTTGTTTCTCTTTCCTTTCTCCTTTCTTTTTTTTTTCTTTCTTTCTTTTACTGGTACAAAAACCAAGTGCAAGAGATAAACTTATGTAAAAAGGGGAATAGCACTGAATCAGTTTAATTTTGATAAAGAAACTCCAAGTCACTGTAGGATTAACTCAATGAGATCATCCAAAGGAACAAAATTACGAGATTATAACTACAAAATCACATATACTAACCCTGTGTGACCAAGTAAAGCAACCCCCAAAACAGGCAAAGACACAGGAAAGGCACAAAGTAGAAACCCAATGACCCTCATGGATGTACATGGGGTTGTGTGTGCTTTGCCAGGCCACCCAACCTGCTGGTTGCATCTGACGTTCCCTCCAAGTCTCCTCAGGCATATGCTGTGCTGCATCAGTTTTCATCCCAATTTTCAGTCTATGTGCTATTTTTGTGAATTGAGTGTGTCCCTTATAGGCAACATATACTTAATGTTTGTTTTTTGATCCAATCTGCCAGTTTGTGTTTTTTAATTGGGGAGTTAAGACTATCTACACTGAGAGTTATTATTGCAAGGTATTTACTGAGTCTTGTCATTGCATTGTTTTTCCTCTGCTGATTCTTTTAATGTTTTCTCCTTTTGTTTAACTATCCCCCAGTTAGATTTGTTCTTTCCTTTGGGCTCCTTGATAACACTGGCCCCATTGTCCGTCTAGGAGTGCCTTAGTTACTTTCTGCAGTACTGTTTTTGTGGTAATAAATTTCTTTAGGTTCTGTTTATTGTGGAAATTTTTTATGTAATCTATCAATTTTGAACTATAGTTTTGCAGGATATATTGATCGGGTTGGTGAGGGGGGATTGTTGAAGGAGTAGAACTTGAAAATTTTCACTCCATGCTCTCCTAGACTTTAAGATTTGTGTTGGGAAATCTGACACTAGTCTGACAGGTTTACCTTTATAGTCTACTTGATGTTTTTCTCTAACAGCTTTTAGTATCCTCTCTTTGAACTTAATTTACAGGATTTTTGACCATAACGTGTCATCGAGTCATTCTTTTCTTGTCATACCTAATTCTATATGCTCCAATTATGTGAATGTTAGATTTTTTCCCTAGATTTATAGTTTTCTGCAATTTCAGTAAATAAATTTTTTATAGCTTTTGCATCATCTTCTAATCTTTCCTTATGACCTATAATTCTTAGGTTGGTTTGGTGTGTGTATGTGTGTGTGTACACATGCACACATGCATGGTTGTGTGCATGTGTGTGATCAAACAGCTTTTGGACTCACCTTCCACGGTGTCTTATCGATTCCAGGGTATCAATGAGTACACAATCAACCTTGCCTTCTAATTCTGACATTCTTTCCTCATATTGGTTGTTCTTGCTGCCCATACTTTCAATAGAATTTTTTTTTTTTTGGTACCAGGAATCAAACTTGGGACCTTATGCTTGCCAGACAGGTGCTGTGCCACTGAGCTATATCCCCAGCCCTCAAAAGAATTTTTATATTCTGGATTTCTTCTTGATTCTTTGTCATAATCTCTAATTTTCTTTTACAAAATTGTCATTCGTCCATTGTACTGTCTTGTTAAATTCAATCAGTTTTTGTTTGCATTTTGTTAAGCTTATTAAATATTTTATTACTGGTATCCTTTATCTATTCATTATATCTTCTTTGATCTCATGGGACATCTTACAAATTTGTGCATTTATTTCTTCTTTGATCTATTCAAACATTTTAATCGTTTACATATTGAGTTCTCTTATAAGTTCCTTCACTTCAGTGTCTGTGAAATTCACTTTTGGAGAGTTAAGAGTTTGGGGAGGCATCTTTTTACATTGTTTTCTTGTGCTTGTTTTGTTTTGATGCTGTAAGATCAGTTATGTCAGAGCAACTGTCACTACTGTGGAAATCTCTTCAGCGGGTGTATGTTTCCCAATGCTCTGACGTTGGGACCGGCTATATTTTGGTATGTATACACCTCTTCATATTACTCAGCATAATACAGTGAGTTCCAGTTGCTCCATTGAAAGCAGAGAACACTACCAGTTATATCATCATTTATACAACCAAGTGTAAATCAAACACATAATTTAAAACTTGTTTTAATAATTTCACCTCTTTTAATAACCGAGGAAGTGCTACAGCACTAATGACAAGTAGTCTCGGACTTAGAAGAAGGAAAAAGGAAGAGGAAGAAAGTAAGGAAGAAGGACAGAAGAAAATGAGATAACAGCAAATGAAAGAAAAGAAGAGGGGGGGCTTTACTGATACTGTTTTCCCATCTGGAATGGAGAGTAAAGGGGTTTCAGAGGTTGTTTTGGGGACAGGCAAAAGGGAAAAAAAGGGATTGAGCTATAACTGAAGGTTGAAAGAAGCAGTAAAAAGGTTGGAACCAATTAGTACGACGATACAAAGCTTGGGTTTGGATCCTTCCTACAAAATTTTCAGTGAGGTTAACATGACATGACCTTGAAAGACACTATCTAAATTAAAGTGCTAATTAATGTTTAGCCTCCATTTTGTATATCCAAACACCTCACATGCAAATACCAGATGAAATGAGAAAAAGAAAAGGAAAGAAACGTACTGATATGAAAACACAGAAGAGTGTTCTGTCAGTCCTATTTATACTGTAGTCAGAACTTCCTGCTACATTCACAAATGGAGAGACCCGGACTTGCAGCCACTGTGGGGGATGAGCTCCAGCCCTCTGTGGTTGAGTCCAGCAGATAAGATGTGTCTACTGGTGCTTGAGTTGGTTCCCCTCCTACAATTTGTTCTTTTGTCAACCAGTTAGTAAAGGGGTTGAGGAACCTGAAGAGACAGTTAAGTCTGCTTTTTGTTCCTTCTGCAGACAACACTGCTAGATTTCAGCAGAGCTCCCCTGTGTGTGTGACTAGATGAAGGTTTTTGCATCTGTCTTATGACTGGATACCTTCTGTTCTATCAGGGCTTCAGGGACAGTGTGGATGATCAAGTTCTCAGTCTTCAGCAGATTTCTGATGGCGCCTTCTCAGTCTTTGCCCCCTTCCCACCACAGTAATCCCTGCAGCTGCTTGCATCTGCTCTTTCTATACCAGCCCAGGTGAGCATGCCCACTGGCCACACCTCTCCTTTCTGGATTTTTGCCTCTGTTAACTCTGTCTCCATCGCACAGACGGTTTCCATCCAGCCCATGAAGTCAGTGATGTCTAGGGCTCACAGAGATCAGCACCATTGGCTGGCGGTGGCATCCACACACTTGCCAAGCTCTGCAGTGTTTGGAGGTGGGCGGTGGATGGGATACCCCATGAACACTGAGCTCACTGCTGTTCAGGGGAGCAATGAGAGGGGCCCTGCTTTAGCACTGCTCCAGCATCTTTTCTGCTCTCCTGAACCGCAGGGTTGGAACTACTATTTGCCCCACAGATCTTTCACTGTCCGACTCCAGGCCTCCCAGCAGGACGGTATCCTTGTTCCTTTCTTCCCCAAGGGCTGGCCAGTCATAACTCGGTCTCTGTGCTCTGAATGGCTCTCTAGCTTTCACTTTCCTTAAGGCCCTGCAAATATCCCACCCACTGGGCCCCTTCTTCCGGTGAAGAGGAACTTCGGCTAAGTGGGCGCTGGACAGTGCTTACTCGGATGAGTGCCAACCACAGCAGCCTGGCAGTTGCTGCTATATGCAGCTCTTCCTTCAGAGACTTAGACCTTTCCTCAAGATGGTGTATTTGCCAGACCTGGGATGGAGGCAGTGCAGTGATCAAGGAACTGCCCTGCTTTTTCTTCTAAGAAGAAGAATACTGGTGATATTGATACTGGTGGGCTGCTGCCTTAAGGTACTTTTCCATATATGGATCTTTGTGTACCCGGCATTTCCAAATGCCCACATGTCTTAGTGTATCTCTTCCAACTGTCTCCTGTGCACTGCTGCTCTACTCAGCCCTGATGGTCTCCCTTTGCTAAGGAACTCTCAAGGGCTGGGGCTGTAGCTCAGTAGTACAGCAGTTGTCTAGCATGCACAAATGCCTGGGTTCAATCCCCAGCACTTAAAAAAAACCCTAAACAATAAATAAATAATTCAATTGAAGATAGACAAAGCAAGAAGAAGCATTTAATAAAAGAAGATACTCATAAGGCAAAAAGCACACAAGGGAATGCTCAAAATCATCAGTCACTTAAGAAATGCACAAATCAGTGAGGTATACTGCATACATCTCAGAAGGGTCAAAGTAAACAAGAAAGAAAAAGAGAAGGAAGGAAAGAAGGAAGGAAGGAAGGAAGGAAGGAAGGAAGGAAGGAAGGAAGGAAGAAAGAAAGAAAGAAAGAAAGGAAGAAAGAGAAAGAAAGAAAGAAAGAAAGAAAGAAAGAAAGAAAGAAAGAAAGAAAGAAAGAAAGAAAGACAGACAGCAAATGCTACTGAGTATATGCAGGGAAATCGAACAGTCATGTGTTGCTGGTGGTAATGTAAAATTGTACAACTCCCCTGGAAAATACTTTTATATGTACATGTACCAGCTCCCATGAGGAATGTAAACATTACGCACTACGAACCCTACTAATAAAAAAAGTAAACGCGCAATTATCATCCACCTCCAGTCTTTTATTTTAGAGAAACAAGATTTGTGTTCACGGAAAAACCCGCCCATGAACGCTTATAGCAGCTTTATTCCTAACAGCCTCACCTAGAAACAGCGCGTTCATCTTTCAACAAAGAAATTGGTTAAACATATTTGGTAGATTTCATTTGTGGAATACTGCTCAGCACGAAGAAAGGAGGAGGAACTATTAAGACAGATAACCTGAATGAATCTGTAGAGAAACATGTTAAGTTTTTTAAAAAGCCAGTTTCGAAGATTAAAAATATATAATTGCACGTGAATGACACTCACAGGCAAAGTCCGGGTTGCTGCGCTGGCTGGAACCCCGCACAGGAAGGCGAGGAAGGGCGTGCGGGAGGTGCTGCACAGCGCCCCTTACCGCAGCTCGCCCTCGCCACTCGCGGCAGCTGTGTTGTATTAAGTATCTACAAACACGGTTGGAACCGCTACTCCTAGGGGTTATGGGTACACATTTTAAATATATGCAAACATATCGGGCATAAATTACCATTTTAAATTCTGAAAGCAACTCATCCTCTTATCTATTTTATGGATTTGGCAAAAGTGAAAATTCTACAACTGCCTCAAAACAAAAGATTCGATTTTTTTTTCCAGTTAGAGGAAGATTCAGAAGTGTTAAATGATTTGCCTGAGGCCACCCCGCTGGTTGTTAGAACTGGGATTAAAATCCGGCTCACTGACCCAGCAATTCCAGCTTCTTGTACTTTCCTGCGCTGCCCCCTACTGGCTGCATCCTCTGGCCAGTCCTGCCTGAGAGCTGAAGAAACAAGCTGCTTGCTCCTCGGTACCTCCGCTAGAAACAAGCCAGCAGGGGAGCCACCTTCTTCGCTGCTCAGCGCCTGACATCCAGTGGCCATAGACGGCTGCCTTTCACATCGGCCAGCCAGCTTCTACAATGGAATAAATCAACCCACGTTTTGATACGTGTCTCTTACTGGTTTTGCTTCTTTGGTTTTCCCCTCAATGACACACCAGGCTAAAGAGAACAAAGGCCGTAGGTAGAATAAGTGTGATAATCAGCTGTAACTTTAAAATTAATTGTCTCTGCATCATCCAGATGTGACCGCTTCAGTCACAGTGTCCTGCAGCGCGGAGGAGGAAGGCAGAAGAGCCAGTCAGAGCGATGCTGCCTGGGTGGGATAACCGACCCGCCCCTGCCGGGTTCGAGAGGTACCAAAACAGGTCAGCAGAGGGACAGAGAAGGGAGAGCCACAGGCAAATGCTGGCAGCCTGCAGAGGTCGAATCTGCCCTAGAGCCGCTCACGTCTACATTTTTGTCCCGTCAAATCCATTTTAAACTACACCCTTCAGAACTGTAAGACAATACATTTGTGCCATTTCACACCACTATGTTTGTTCCAGTAGTGACAGAAACTAATACACCGAGTCTATAGGGATTGCCTTAAATTTTCATGGAATGAAATATGAAAAGACATAAATCTAATTTATGAATACATACAGTAAATATGTACTTATATAGCCATTTGGTTTCCAAAATATGTAAATGCATGCATGTGAATTTTCATTAAACCATTATAGCATTGACTTCATTTGTGTTTTATAAAAGAACTTAAGAAAAAAAGACCACTGGGATTCTCCTTTGTGTATAGGAAGGTTCCTACTGAGGTTTCTGCAGAGCCACAATAGCAGGTGCAGGATTCAAGACAGAGCCACTTATGAAGCATTCATTTTAAAAATGTTCCAAAAGTTGGTTTCATGATCCTTGAACCCCTTATTCAAACCAGGACTCTAGAAGGGACAGGAAAGTACAGGAGGAATGCAGTCGGTGTGAGATTTTTAGAAGATAGTTTGTGTATTATGGGACTGGGCTGTGAGCCCCTCCCGCCCTCAATCCCAGGCCGAGGAAGGTTTCTGAGGGTTTTGCAGGCAGCTTCAAACGTCATTCCTGCAGAGCGGGAAAAAGGTAACTCCTGCTTGAGGCCACAGCGGTATTTCCCTCCTTGGCACAGTTAGGATGGGGACTCTGTGCTAGGATCCGTACACCCAGAGCTTATCACTTACTGGAGACAGAGCAGGCACAGGGCCACCTTGGGCCCAGTCCAGGCTCCACCTAGAGAGGGAGAGGGGCCCACACATAAAGTCCACAGATGACACCTCAGGCAGCCATCTGAACTGAAGCCGCACCTATCTAGGATACAGGACAGGGTCCATAAAGAAAAAGTGGCTCTAAATGTCTGCTGGCACAAAGAAAATGGGGCCAAATTATAATAATGTCCTGGTTTTATAAGATGTGGACCGAGCCCTTCCTGTTCCGTCTTTTGGGAACAGAGACTGGTGGGGTTGGGGAAGAAGGAGAAGAAAAGGAAAGACTCAGTAACACAGCTACACATCCCTGTTCCACTGCCAGCTTCAAGCAGCTCTGGGCCGGGCAGTTGAAGAGATTTGTTACTCTCTTGAGCTGATACCTTCTAGTTGCTGAACTGATACTCTGTGGCACTTAGAACTGTCCGATATCTCAGAATTAGGGAAAAAAAAAAAAAGAAAACTATGAGGCTTGCCAAATTTTCATTCATGGAAATAAGAATAACTTCCCCCTACGGAACCCCTTTTGCTTTTTCGTTTTGTTTTTGTCTTTTTGTGACAGGGTCTCGCTATGCAGTTCAGGCTGTTCTTGAGCTCACTTTGTGGCCCAGGCTGGTCTTGAATTTGCAATGATCCTCCCACCTCAGACTCCCGACTGTTGGGATTACAGGCGTGTGCCACCACACCTGGTTCTGACCCCATTTTGAAAGAGACAACAGATTTGGGCATGGCACATGCCTGTAATCACAGTACTCAGGAAGACTGAGGGAGAAGATTTCAAATTCAAGCCAGCCTGGGCAATTTAGTGACTTAACAAGATCCTGTCTTAAAAATAAGAAAAAAAAAAAAAGGTGGTATTTATACACAGTGGAGTACTATTCTGCCATAAGGAAGGATAAATTTGAGTTATTTGTAGGAAAATGGGTGCAACCTTGAGACCGTAATGTTAAATGAAATAAATCAGAGACAAAAGCTTAAATATTGCATGGCTTCTCTAAGACACCCTATATATGAATAATTTAAAGAGCAAAACAAAAGATAGATGAAAGGAGACCGGAGAAAGAGATTTTGCAAATGGGAAGGAAGCTAAAGGACAGAGGGAGGGGCAGGGTGGGAGGGGGAGGGGAAGGAAACGGATAGAAGACGCGTCATCTCTGCGCAGAAACTCCCCCGGCGAGCTTAAAGAGCCGGAGCTGTAGTTCGCTGTAAAGACTCTGACGCAATCGCTAATATCACAAAAAAGGGACAATAACAGAATGAGTCAGCAGAGTATGCAGAGTGTCCAGGCTGCCCCGGCATACGGGTTCTGCTTGCTGTAGGGACTGTCCATTCCTCAAAGCACTGTTCGGTTAGCTGGGATCTCAGCACCCACACTTTCCCCCCGTGCTCCGTTTCTGCCACCACACACAAACTAGACCCTTAGACTTGTCACGTTCCTCCCCTTACACCCACCCATGCCCACTCTCGTGTCGTCTTCTTTTACTTTATTTTTTTGGTATCTGTATTTTTCCTTTCCATGTCTCCTACCCTTGTTGCTTTTATAGGTGCAAGTTGCCTCAAATCTTATTACTATAACCTGTTTTCATTGATTTCATTGTTGAGGTCTGAGGATCGTGCACCATCTCAACCTAGCTCACACTAAAACCAAATCTTTATGAAATGGTGCTGCCTCCCATGATTATTTACCTGACACACAAATCTTCTTGTAACCTGACTCTGCTTTCTTCTCAAGTCTCGTCCTACTTTTCCACACACAAAAAAGAATGTTTAAAAAGTGAACCGCCAAAGTTTGACTGTAAAGGCAGAACACTAGAACTGAGAACACACAAACTCGGAAGAGGCGCTTGCTCCTTCCTCAGGTTGGGGTCCACGCTCATTGGAATGTTTGTTGAGCAGAGAAGTTCCCTGGGTTGATCCAGGCAAAAGCTGGCCCCAGGAGGTCTGAGCAGAGACTGGTAAACCAGGCGTTGCAGCCGGATCCAGCAAGCAGGGAGCACCTTTCTGGGGTGCAGGAGGCAGACTCTGACAGGACAGGAACCTGCCAGCTGGGAACTAGTGGGGATCTGTCCTCCAAAATTTTGAGGAAAGCCAACCCACAAGAGATGTAAAGATTGAGAAGTTCATGTAAAGAAGATCGTGTAACGAGATCTCCATGGGGCTGTGTTCTAGCCACATCTGCAGAAGCCTGGCTGCTCTGCCCGAGGAGCCTGGGTGAGGAGCGCGAGAAAGAGGAGCCCCACCCTCCTGTAATGTTCCTGCAGCTCCCTCTACCGACAATGCTTAGCATAGCGCCCGCTGCAAACGAGGGGCGCTTATGAAGTCTGGCCCCAGAGTAAATTCACAGTCAAGTAGACAATGAAGGGTAGATTTGGAGGCAACAGGTAAAAACACTGCCAAAGCATTTTCTTCCTATGTGTTTATTTTTCTATTCTTCAAATAAAATGGATTTGTAAAGCAATTTGCTAGCTTCCTAAATCCCAGGATTTTTCCACCACCATCATAATCATAAAAAAAAAAATTCTAGGAGTACAAAAAAAGTTTGCTGAGATTAGCTCTAGGATAGGTGAATCCCTGCTGAGGATAGCGTAACGAGCATGATACTTTTTGTAAACAGCACATATGGACTCAATGCTATTCCTATGCTGTATACGAGGAGACCGAAGTTCAAGCTGTGAGCTGTTGAACCTGAGGTCACAGGTGAGTAGAAAACTTCACTACCTCGACCTGGACTGCACGTCAAGAGGGTAAATTTTTGTGATATGTTAGGAAATTCCATGTTCTAAGTTGAAAACATGATGCCTCCACTAAGGTCTCCTCTCTGAGAAACCCTGCTATTACATTGTAGATGACACATTTTCTATAAATACCTTTAAAATGCAAGGGAAGTCAAGCCAGCCCCTTTTGGCAATACTAGGGATTGAACCCAGGACCCTGAACATGCTAGGTGGTGCTGTGCCACTGAGTTACATCTTTAGCCCTTTTAAAATCTTGCAATCATCCTGCCTCACCCTTCCAAGTAGCTAGGATGGCAGACATGTGCCTCTTCATTCAGCAGAAGTTAAGTCTTTCTTTATGAAACTCGGCAGCTTTTTGTGAGCACAGGTTAACTGCTCACCTATCTTTACTGCTGGGTGATTCTATTAACTTTCATAGAGCTCTGAGTAAGTATTATGAAGCACTAAGTAACAGGCATGTTTTTTTGCCGCATAATTCTTTCCTAATCCAGGAATTATTATCCCATTTTCTAGATGGAAAAACTGAAGAGTGGAGAACAGGTTAAATAAACTGAGCAAAGGCCCTGGAATTTATATGCAAATAGACCTGACTCCAGGATTCAACTTCTTGGCCATGCCAGGAAGCCAGTGCCCATCCACTGGCCCTTTGCACCACCCTCTGTATATTATTTAGAATTAGTTTTTTAAATGTATAATTAAGCTAACATATTTTTCAGCTGCTTTCAATTAATAAGAGAAATTGCTCCTTTGAGATGATTACAACCCTTTAGGGATATTAAGCTGTCTTACAGGGAGCAGCTCATTGTTAACCCCGTCTGTTATCTGGGAAGGAGTCACTGATAGGACAACCCCTTCCCATTCTCCTGATTCCCGGAGATGTAGAGCAAACATGTGGTGTCTGCCATGAGTGGTTCATGGTTGCTTAGGATGTGGACAGCAGTTGATATAGAATTTTTGGAGGACTTTTTTTCCACGGCCTTGCTTCTTGTCCTGGGTCAGCTTCCGTTGCTTTGCTTCTTGTCCTGGATCAGCTTAGTAGAAGCATCACATTCGCAGGGTGGCTCTTCATGACCTTCAAACAGTGAGTCCTCTCTCTCTTTCTCTTTACATTTAACAACAACAGATCTCAGTGCACAACACTTTGACTTCAACAGAACCCACACAACTACTGAAGGCAAAATCTATGTAAATGTTTATTAGCACATATTTGCTGCACTTGCTATTCATTAAAACCTACCTATTTCTGAGGAGAAGCAAAAGCATGCATTTTAAGAATTTAATATCCTGTAACAATATTTTACTTAATTCTATTTTTATTAGATAGAATTTTGTGTATCTGGGTCTACTGAATCTGTGCTGCTGAACCATGGATACCTGTCAATTATAAACTCTTCCTGGGACTTAAGCTCCATGGGTAGATCTAATGGTTATGTCCAGAGTTCCTGATGTCACACAAAGAGGATTTCATGCTTTTGTAACTCTCGCTCGGTCATGATAACCATTACAAAAATAATGTTGCATAGTACTGTTACAACAAATGGAAAGCCCCACGTATGCTTTTGGGGATAAATTCCTCCTTTCTGTTCCCAAATGCCACCACATGGGGGCAGAATTGCTCCTCATTTCCTCTCCCGTGGTTCTGCAGCAGGAATTATTTTTCCGTTCTTTAGAGCACATTATTTTATTTTATTTTATTTATTTTTTTTTTTTTGACCAGGGCTCTTCAGACTTTTAATGCATACAGGAATATGGCCCAACTGAGAAACTGCCGCAGCCTGGAAGACACCGAGATGATGATAGGTAACGGGATGCGTAATCCCGGATCACATCCTTTATTTTTATTTTTATTTTTTTATTTTAGAAACATAAAAGTACAAAAACCTATTGACAAACAGACACCCATTATCATAGAAAATAGTACAATCACAACTAATCTATAGACAAGGTGATATGGTCTCAACAGTAGTTGTTGCTTTATCCATTGATATCTTCGAATTGTAGATGTATGGACCCATATACAGACATGCAAA
>PVLD010033388.1:0-13711 GCA_004027595.1 Dinomys branickii
GTGGATGGATGGATGGATGGATGGGTGGGTGGGTGGATGGACAGATGGATGGACAGATGGATGGATGAGTGGATGGATGGGTGGATGGATGGATGGATGGATTAGCAAGTGGGCAGATGGATGGATGGACCAACGGATGGACAGATGGACAAATGGATGGGGGCTGGGGATATAGCTCAGTGCAATAAGTGCCTGCCTGACAAGCACAAGGTCCTGAATTCCTTCCCTGTACTGCCAAAAAAAATTTTTCATATGGATGGATGGATAGATGGATAAATGGAAGAAATAGTGGGTGAGTAGATTAACAGCTGACTGTTCCATCAAGGAATGATGAGTAAAACAAATAGCAACTGGATATCATCAACCAGTCAATCAGTTAACTTCTCCATCAGGACAGCAGCAGCCACACCAGTGAGCACTCACCCCTGAGCACTCTTCAGGGTAAACACACCACACATCATCTCTTAAGCTCACCACTAGCTCAAGAAGTAGGTGTTATTACTAATCCCAGTTTGTAGTTAAGGAAACTGAGGTCTATGCTGCCAAGACACCTGCCTGAGCCCACATGGCTAATGAAGGGGAATATTAGTTCTTGCACCCAAGTTCTCTGGCTTCAGAGTCCATGTAGCCAACAAGTCCACATCACCATCCCTATGTGGATTCTAAATCTCTGTCCCCAGAGGGATAGTAGCAAGCAGTCAGCTCCATGGATAGACAGATGGACGGGGGGGAGGCCCAGACAATGGGAATAAAGCTTGAGGCCATACAGCAGATGAGAGGGAAAGGAGGGAGCACCAGCCATTGACCACCCTCCCTGGATGTCCACCCCAACCCATGTCAGAAAGGAAGCCTCGCCTTCCGCTAGGAAAGTACTCACTCAGAGCTTGGTCCTTGTCTGTACTAAAGAGAAAATTATAGGAGAAAAAGACAAACAGTTAGAGAAAATCTGTGCACCTAGAACTTCCCCACCTTGCCAAGCTCAGCACTGCAGGTCACAGGGACAGAGCATGCTCACTGCGTTCCCAGCAGTCTTGAGGGCAGGTTGAGCCCCTCTGACCACAGTGCTCCAGGAAGGACCTGGGTTGCCAGGTCCTGGCAGAGGCAGCCTGAGGCAGAGACCCAGCCCAGCACAGGCCAACACTGCTGAGGGACAATGGTCCCTGTGCTGCCCACAGACCCCAGGGATGTAGCCCTGGCCCACAGCTTGACAGAAGCACCCTGAGAAACTGTGAGCTAGAAACCCTCAGCTAAGCTGCTCCTGGAGTGCAGGAATGGCCACCAAAACTGTGCAAAGAATGAACACTTGCAGAGGTTCTCAGACGCTCAGTCTGGGCTCACTTGTTATGCAGCAGTTAGTAACTGATACAAGAAGCCCAAAACCTTCAATGTCAACAGCAGCAACCAAGTTTACCCAGCTGCACCCAGGACTGAGCCAGCTGCACGTGAAGGCAGTGAAGGAGGAATGGCCATCAGCCCATGTGGCCTAGCTTCCTCCTGGGGACACTGGGCAGAGTAGTTTTGCTGCCCCTGGAGGCAGAGAATCTTGCTTCTGTGAAGCAGAAGAAAGGCTGAAGACAGTGCCAAAATCAGATGAATAGGGGTGAAAAAGTCTGACACCGAGGATATGCTAGTGACAGCCGTGCTCAGGGGGCCCTCGGTGAAATTAGACACGGAAGGAGAGCGTGCATTCCTGCAGATGCCGCTCCCAGGCCTCCCAGAGGCTGCTGGGACAGAGTCACACTGCTGAGTATGACCTGCTGCAGGCAAACACCCATGCTCAGCCCCCACCCCCATCCTTGGCCACACCGGGTATCTGCAACCTCTGTAGCAACACAAGTACAGAAATGTTCTGCTCCAACCAGAGAGGCTCTGTGACCTTGTGTCTCAAGCCCAGAATCTGTTCCCTGGATGCCACTGCAGGGAATGCTCAGGTGACCGGAGGAGCCAGGCAGGGGCCTGCAGGGGCCTTGCATGCCACGCAAGGCAGGGGCTCGAGCAGGAGCAGGCGCAGAGATGGACAGATCCCACCGGCCCTCACCTGCTCACTGTAAGCTGCTCCACTGACTTCTCCGACTTGAGGCCGTTCTTGGTTCTCTACAAGAGGAAAGCGAGGGATCACTGGAACCCTCCTGGTGGCCCCGAAGCTGCCCCTGGGGACCTGTCCACCTTGTCTTAGCCCCTCCCAGGGTGCATCTGAGTGGTCACTGTGGTGCTACAGAAGGGCCTTCAGTGGGTCTCTGGCTGCAAGGACAGGAACGTGACCATCTCTTTCCCTGAGGTGGTTTGGGTCTTGGGGACAGGGTCAGCGGTGGGGTGGGCATGAATGACTGACAGGGGTTGAGGACATCAATGTTGTCCCCTCCGACTCAAACACATAGCAGCAAAGCCACAGAGCCGCTCGGGGGAGTTTTAATGAGTGGGTTTGGAAAAAGTACGACTGAGTGTGAGTGGGTCAGGCAAGGCTTGGCTTTTCCCCTTAGGATGAACCAGGAAGGTCCTCTGTCTCGGGACCCATGGGAAAGCGCAGGTACCCCAGCAGCGGGAGGGTCCCCTGGCTGTGGTGCTTAGAGCACAGAATGCCAGGCATTAACTGCGGCACAGATGGGGTGGGCTGGGAGCCAATGACATCTCGGGGGAGGGTGGCAGTTGTGTTTCAGCGGTGCAAAGTCCCCAATAGCCCCAGTATAGTCACGTGACAGAGGTGTCACTGGCTGGGATCTCCCTAGTGGCCCTCACCCCAGCTTTTGGTGCTGCCCACTGTGGTCCTGGGGGCACCTGCTGTCTCCCAGCCCAGGTCACTCCTGCCCCACACAGCCTGGGACACAGATGTCAGCTCAAACAGATGACCGGTTACCTCAATGGTGACGACCTCCACCCGGACATCAGGCGGCAGGGCCAGGTTGGGCTGGAAGCGCTGGGCCAGGGCCACAAGGAGGTGCAGGGTGGCCAGCAGGTCCTTGTTGAAGATGGCTGGGAGGGGAGAAGCACACAGGTCAGAGCAGGCGGCCACAGAGCAGCCGCCAAGAGGAGGTCTCCCGGTCCTCAGAGCCACCCTTCCCAGACCGATTTTTGGGTTAGTGCTTGACTCAAGCCACTCCACTTTGATCCTGGCAATTCTCACACCTCAGGAAGCCAGAAGAGCAAAGCACAAGCCCCACACGGTCCTGGGCCCTGGAGGTTACAGTGGAACCCACTCATCAACCTGCCCATTAGAACTGATGATGACTATGGGTAGCCCTGTGTGCACAGTCTGAGGGTGCAGTCTGCTGTGCAGACAGGGACAAAGCATTAGACTTGAGACGCTCCCCACAGCACTGTTTCCATGGGACAGCCAAGTGGCCCACGGTCAGTGTGAGTGAGCCCTCAGCAGATGTAAGCCACCTATGACTTAATTCGAATGTACAGTGATTGATGGGTGAGGGGACAAGACCCAACAAACAGGCTTTGGGATGGACTTTCTGTGATACCCCTGCCCCCTAACCTTGGAGGAGCTGCTCAGCTTCTCAGGGCCTCAGTCTCCCCAACCAGAAGATGGGAAAGAGTCAGAGAACTGAGTGGCAAAATAATCTTCACCCAGTAGCTAACAGGGTCCTGCAGAGAGGTTTGAAGGTTTCACACCCTCCTGATTGTTAAAAGGCAGGTGCTGCAGCTACGGGCTAAACGGATCTGGGAAATGGGTCTGGGAAGCCAGAAACATTCTGCTTCTGGTACCCAGTGCCTGCAGTGTGGTCCTGGTGCCCCCCCCCCAGCCACGTACCGTCTACACTCCACGTGTCCTGCGGCTCCTCCACCTGCAGACTCTGGTTCACAGCTCCCAGCACCACCTCGAGCTTGCGCCTCTGGCTAGCGGCAGTGAGGGCAATTTCCTCTGCCTCCAGCGGGAGCCCCGCCAGCTTCTCTGCAGCAGGAGAGGGTGTGAGTCCCGAGCAGGGGCAGGGTGGTGGCACAGGGACAGAACAGGCCACGTGCAGGGCATCGGCAGCTCAGCCACATGGGCTCATCCACCTCGGGAGACCCGTCCACTCAGGAAAAGAGACCGAGAGGAGGGCTGTGTGTTGGGAGCAGGTCACAGCCCTCCCAACTGCCCTCTCCGGCCCACTCCACCTGGCCACCTCTGGGCCTGCATCTGCCCAGCGATGGCCACTGCATTCCCACAGGGCAGTGTGTTCTAATGGTTAAAGCCTGGCTCCTGGGCTCATTCCTGCCCCGTTTTCTTCTTTTCTCTCTCTCTTCCTCTTGGTGGTGCTGGGAAGTGAGCCCAGGGTCTGCCCACTGAGCTACATCCCCAACCCTTGTATATCTTTTAAGACAGCATCTCGCTAAGTTGCTCAGTTGTCCGGACTGGGCCTGAACTTGTGATCTCCTGCCTCAGCCTCCCAGAGTGCCAGAGTTAAAGACATGGGCTACCACTCCTGGTCAACCCCTGCTTTCTTCACTGTGAGACCTTGGACATTCACTGGCCTCTCAGAACCCCGTTTCCTCATCTGTAAAGTGGGGCCAGGAAGCATATAGAGCTGTTCAGGAAGCCTGTGCCTGCCCCAGGAAGAGCCCAGGCAGCCTTTGCCGTGGCTGCCAGGAGGCTCTGTAGACCTGATGACCCCGGCCCCAGCAGTGTGCTAAGGACACAGTGCCCCCACCCATAATTCAGTGCAGCAGACAGATGCAGACACCCCAGCCTGGGTGCCAAGGCAGACAGGGTTCCAGGCCATGTGCGGAAAACCTGCAGGGCTGTGAGGTGGCTCTGTTCATGAGGGGCTTTGTGGATGAGGTAGGAGGACCCCAGCCCAGTAGTGCCCCTGGCTGCCCAGGTCACTTCACCGGCAAGGACCTGCTTTCCTGGGGGCGGGGACAGTGGGTGTCTTTATCACTTGGGCCCTAGCAACAGCAGGTGCTCATTGAGTGCAGGGTGACAAAGCCGAAAAGGCCCCACGGGGACACCAGACCCTGACAGAAGCAGAGCTCCTGACTCAGCCATCTACCTTCCAGGGACAGAAGCGGGGCGGGTGGGGCAGGGCTTACGGAAGAGATGGTGCAGGATGAGCCCGTCAAACATGTCCTCTTCCAGGCTGCGGGCCACGATGTGCTCAGGCAGGAGGGTGGCATTGATCCACTCCATCAGCACCTGCAGCCCACAGGGCAGGGCTGGGTGGGTGGGCACAGCCTGGTTGCCCTTGTCACACCTGAGGACCCCAGCCAAACTTCGAGGCCTGGTCAACGTCACCTCCTTGGGGAGACCCTCCCTGATCTCCATGCAGACAGGGCTGCTCTGGGCTATGAAGACCCCGGGTCTCCCCACCACAGGACTGTGAGGCCATCGTGGGTGGGGTTTTGCTGCCAGGAAGGGGGCACCATCGTCCCATGTATGTAAAGATGTGGACTTGGCTGTGGCATCAGGTGCTGGAAACAACTGGGTAACAGGCGCCAGATAACAAAAAAACCAGGCAGCCTTGAGGAGAGGCTGGGAGAAATGTGAACAGGGCTCTCCCGGCAGGGGCTCTAGGTCCACCCTGTTGTCAGGACACAGAGCAAAGTGAAGGGAACATGGGTGCCAACCAAGAGGCGCATCTGCAAGTCAGGGGACGCCAGCCTCAGGTCACCACCTGTCACATGGAGAGGAGCAGGGGACAGGACCCCTCAGACCTCCAGATTCTGCCGACACCTTGATTGGGCACCCGGTGCAGGGTTGCACCAGGTGGGTTTGCTGAGGGTGTGAGGGGTGCAGGAGGTGGTTCAAGCCGGGAGGCCTCCCTGGAAGAGGCAATGGCGAGGCAGCACAGAGCCGGGGGAGCAGGCGGAGGCCCAGAGAGGCCCGAGCCGGTCCGAGCCGTGTGGCCTGACAGGGTCAGCACAGTCTGCACCAAAGCGTGAGCCGAGGACGGGGAGCACGGCCTTGGGGCTGCTGTACCTTTTGCAGCTCTAGGAACTTGTGGTCCTTCCGGGAATTGGGCGGCAGGTATTTCTTCTTTTCTCCTGGAAGCACAGGGGGCATGACGCACTGTGGAAGGACACATGGCAGTCCTCTCCACCCCAGCAGGTCACCCCACCCCCTTAGGGACGCAGGTACCACCCCAGATGCAGTGAGATTAGGTTTTGGGGACACGTCTGAACTCAAAGATGATTTCTTATGCATCCGAAATGGGAACGCAACCGGGTGTCCTGTGTGTCACCAGCTCTGAGGGCCGAGGTGGGCAAGGTCAGGCTGCCTGGCTTCCTGGCGTGGAGGCCCCTGTGCCCTCTGAGGCCCAAGACTCCCTTCCTCCCTTGCTTGAGGCCCCACTCAGCAGCCAGACTGACAGCACACACAAGGCCCTGGGGACCAGCTGGTCCCAGTGTAATTGGGAAGCTGAGTGGGCACAAGGCACCGCCTGGCACAGCAGCCTCATGGACCAGGTGGGGGCTGCCGTGCCCGCCCAGGGCTGCACAGGCCATGGTGTGCAGGACAGTGGTGCCCAGGAGAGCCCCAGCACCCGCTCCTAGGGGCTCCCCACCCCGCGCCCATGCATTGGCCCCACCCACCCACCCCACCCCCGCACCTTGCGGCAGCTCCTCCCCCTCCTCCTCCTCTGTGGGCGGCGCCACAGCCTTGGGGAGCTGCAGCAGGTTGTAGAGGGGCTCTGACTCCATCTTCTCCCTGGAGGAGGCGGGGACAGAGAACAGCGTCATGGTCTCTGAAGCCTTAGCTCACTTTGTGCTCACCCAGGGACACAGGTGCTCCTTAGAGCCCAGACCCCCTGGGGAGAGCTGAGGGGGCTGCCTGCATGGGGCCAGAAACAGCTGTGCCTTTGATCAGGCCCCAGCCAGAGCCGGAGCTGGGCTGCCGCGGGGCAGCACCCTGGTCCTGACGGAGCAGAGGGAGCTGAGGGTGCGGAGGTTGTCCCCGCTGCATGCAGCTGGGCTCACAGGTGCCCCAGTCCTAAACAAGGCTTCCTCGGTGGGGCTTGACCTCGCAGCCTCTTCACGGGCTTGGGGGACTCAGGGTTCTAGCCCACAAAGCCCAGGACGCGTGCCCCACAGGGAGGGGGTACCCCTCCCCCGTCATTGCTGCGGGCCAGCTAGGCCCCTCCCAGTCCCAGCCACTTCCTCTCTGCAGAGGCTTCCCTGGCTGTGCTGAAGGGGTTCTTCTCCCTCCACTCACCAGTTCCCCCCACATCTTCCCAGCACCCCAAACCCATCCCAGCATTCAGGCAGGGAGGTCACCTGGCAGGAGCAGAAAAAAGAGCCGCAGCTCTGTAGGGACGTGGGGGCACCCTGGGGCCACTGTCATCAGATTGGCGGCAGCCTAGGGACACGCCACAAGGACTAGCTCTTGGGCCCCATTTCTGGTCAGACACTGGCTGTGTGACTCCGGGCCACTCCCTTCCCTTCTCTGGCCCTGATCCATTTGTTCAAAGCAGGGCTGTTGCCGCCCAGGTTTGCAGACCTGGAGGCACCTCTAGCGCTCGGCAGCCCTGGGCCTCAGTTCCTCTGCACTGGGGTTGCCTGCCTCCTCCACGCGCTGCATGAAGCCGGGGGGGCAGGCAGTGGTGGACAGGACACAGGGACCAGGAGCGGGGTCCCCTCTCCCCACCCCTCCCTGTGTGGCCTCAGCTGAGGCGTGGGCTGCCTTCTGCTCCCCCCACCTCACCCCCTTGTGCTCCTCAGGGCTCCCTGTGCCCTAGGGTACCACCTGTGGCCAGGCAGGAGGTCCTTGCAGCTGAGGCTCCAGGCTGGGCCACACCAAGACTCACCAGCTACGTCTCCACAGGCCTGGGGCTCAGAGGGTGACCCAGGGTCACAGCAGCGCAGGTTCCGGTTCCGTGGGGCTCCTGGGGCCCCCGGGGTGGGAGGCACTACTGGTGGCTGGTGGTGGCTGCTACTTCCTCCAGAGCTGCTCGGAGGTGGCCCCGTGAGCGCTTCCTCCTCCTCTGTGCGGTTCGGAGTTTCGGGGCCCAAACCCCAACTACCCACTCAAGGCTCTGCCCTGGGCCCACCCCCCTCATGTCTCCTAGCTGCTGGGGCTTCAAGCAATGCTGACATTCCCCCCATCTGACGTCCCTCCCCCATCTCTCCCTCTCCCCACCCCTCCTCTGTCTTCCTACGTGCAGAAGGGCAGGGCAGAAACCAGGGCTCAGCTCCTTTAGTCCCTACCCTCAGCAGACTGTTCTGCCTCACCTGGGCATCCTCCCGCCACAACCCAGGCCATTCCTCCAGCCTGCACCATGCAGAGTTCCCCAAGCACTGACCCACATCCCCAGCCGCCCAGGGGCTCTCCAAGGGCAGGCCAGCCACCTTTCATCTCCGTCACCAAAAACCCATCAGGGGAGTTCCGCAGTCAGCAAGCCCAGCCCAGAAGTCCTGCCTGCCTAACTTTGCGGCTACGTCTGACTCCACCCTGGTTCCCAACCTCTCCTTCCTGCCATGTGTTATGGTTGATACATTGTGTCAACTTGGGAAATTTGGAGGTTTGGCTGAGTGACTCAGCAGGAAGCCAGAGTGCTTGCTTTGTAAACATCCTGAGCCTGTGGGAGTGGAGGGCATGGAGATTGTGTGAGAGCTACATGCCCCCCGGGTGGGGGTAGGTTGTTTACAATGTAGGGGAGAAAAGGAGGCTGCTTGCAGCCATTCCGCCCTTTTGCTTGCGGTTTTTGCTGTGCTCTGCTGCCGTGAACAGTTTGCCCTCTGCCATGTGCCATTCTGCCTCAGAACCAGCCAAGTAAGGACTAAAACCTCCACAAACTGTAAGCTAAATAAACCTTTACTTCCTTCATTTTGGGTGTTGGGTATTTTGTCTCAGCAACAAGAAAAAAGTAACCAAGACAAAATTTGGTACCAGGAGTGGGGTCGTTGCTGTGACTATACCTGACCATGTGGTTCAAGAGCCTTTGGAAAATGCTTGTGGGAAGAGTTTGGAAAGGTTTGGAGATGTCTGGTCAGAGCTTGAAAGACCAGAAGGCTGATGGAAATCCTACCGGTAAAGACCAGGTTCAGGAGGTTTCTGTTGGGAAGGACTGCATTGGCTGTTGGACTCCAGATGATGTATGTTATGGTTTGGCAGAAAGTTTGTCTGCATTTTGCTCCTGTCCAAAGACTTTGGCTAAGACTGAGATTAAGGGCAGCAGTGAACTGATTAATCTGGCAAAAGAAATTTTAAGTCAGTCAAATATTGGGGCAGTGGCATGGCTATTGTTGGCAGCTTTTAGCCAGATCTATACTAAAAATCAAGAGCAAAGAGCCCAGCAGGATGATTTAAAATGTTGTGCGTTTGGCCAAAAAGAAAGCTCCAGTACAGCTGTGGATTGCAAAGATAAGGCTGAGGAGATCTCTATTGCTGAGAAGAAACAAGAAAATAAAAAAGATGGCCTGCGGGCATCACAAACAGCAAGTCTCCACCCTTTGCAGCCTCAAAACTGCAAAGGTGAAAGACCTTGCCTTGAGAAGGAAGCCAAAGAGTGCCATGTTCCAAAATGGCGGCGGCAGCCGCACCAGGTTCCAAAATGGAGACAACATAGAAAATTTGCTCTTCAGAATTCGATTCAGTGTGCCCAGCGATCTAGGCACTCGACCCCTATGGCCAAGAGAGAAGAAAGTTTGGCTACTGCTCCAGGTGGCAGCAGACCTTGGTATCATCCACGTGGCCCTGCTTCAGATGCAAGGAAAATGCAAGAGTTCTGAGGTTAAAGAGGCTTCCACCCAGATTTCAGAAGGCCTGGGAGACCAGGAAGTGTGCCCAAGAGAGGGCAATATGTGAGGCTATAAATGTAAAGCAAAAGGTGCCCTGGAGTCCTCAGAAGTTTAAAAAAGACAGGAGCGTGGATCATCTGAAAAAAGCTGCAACTGGGGAGCAAAGCAGACCTAAGAGAAAAGCTGTGGTGGAGGCTATAACCACCAGAAGTGCCATAGGGGTGGATTCACACAAGCCCTTTAGAGCTTACAATGTGCCACAAGTTGCTTCAGATGCTGCATGTGGAATTATAGGACATAATGTTAGCCCTGCTGGATTTTGGACTTGCTTTGGTCCCAGTGCTCTGTATTACCCTGTTGGTGCCTTTTAGAATGGTAATATTTATTTTGTGCCTTTAAATGTTGGAAGTGTTTAATTTTCATTTGTATGGGGACAAAATATTATGGTTCTAATATAAGCATGTCTTCATATCTGAAAATTGGTTTAAGGAAATGTGTCTGATTCCCAAGTTGACAAGGGGTGGAATGTTATGGTTGATACATTGTGTCAACTTGGGAAATTTGGAGGTTTGGCTGAGTGACTCAGCAGGAAGCCAGAATGCTTGCTTTGTAAACATCCTGAGCCTGTGGGAGTGGAGGGCATGGAGATTGTGTGAGAGCTACATGCCCCCCGGGTGGGGGTAGGTTGTTTACAATGTAGGGGAGAAAAGGAGGCTGCTTGCAGCCATTCTGCCCTTCTGCTTGCGGTTTTTGCTGTGCTCTGCTGCCGTGAACAGTTTGCCCTCTGCCATGTGCCATTCTGCCTCAGAACCAGCCAAGTGTCTGTCCAAGGGATGATCAAAAACATGGTAAATGCTACTGCCACAGGCCAACAGAAAGACAGACTTGAACGTACAAGGTTGTGTGTCCTCGTTCACCTTATTCACCAGGTCTGGCACCGTGTGACCTCTGGCTTTCTCCCAAAAACATTGACCATCAAAGGGAAATACTTGGAAATGACACAGGACAGCAAGGCAGCCACACAGCACAACTGAAGACCCTCAGGAAAGAGCACTTCGGGAGCTGCTTCCGAAAATGGCCAGAATGATGGGACAAGTGTGTTTGAAGGGAGGGGGATTTGTGGCAGTGAAAAAATTAAACATTCACTGTCTTTTGATCACACTGCATTGTTGCAGGTAACACATCCTCTGGCTGGAACCTGAACTTTGATTCTAACTTGCGACTTGTTCTGGTTGATTTAAAGGCAGCGGGGACCTTGTCACCATGAGAAATGGACTCCAGTGGATTGCAGCATAAGGCGGCAAAACCATCGCCTGTTGTCCCTCAGCCCTAAGCACCATTATAGCGCCCAGCGTGCAGCTGGGTTGGGGCCGCCTTATGCAGAACAGTACATGTGGGTAGCGCCAGGGCTGAGGGGTGGGCTTGTTCTTTTTCATCGAAGAGTTTAACACAAGGCTGTCCCAGGCCCTCACATTCCCCGTCCCAGGTGTGTTCAGGGACCAGGCAGTTCTACCATGCCCTGGAAGCAGCTCTTCTCTCTCAGGGCTGCAAGGCAGAGAAAGCTGAATAGCAGATGCAGGATCGAATCTCGTAGTGTGGGGGGATGATACAGTCTATGTCCACAGCACCCCAGCTGAGATGTGGAGGGCAGGGCTTCGCTTAGGGAAGAGAGGGACTCTGGAAAGTAGAATAGACCCCTACTTAAATCTCAGCACCTGAATCCCCAAGTACCACAGGGGGCCCTGTCCTGGGTCAGAGAGGAAAGTTTGCTGTGCTGGGAAAACCCTCATCAACCCTTCCCAAGTGTCCACCTTTCAAGGAGGTGTGCTAATGTTCCTCCTGTCTGCCTCTATCTCACACACACACACACACACACACGATCTGCAGACATACACCTTCGACCAGCTACAGACAGCTCACAGAGGACTGGAAGAAAGCCGTGCTGCAGAGAGGACTGATTCTCCTTTCTTCTTGATTATACTGGGTGTCAAACCCAGGGAAGGTAGAGCTTTACTTTATTTTTTACTTTTTTTTCTTTTTGAGACAGGGTCTCTCTATGCAGTTCAGGCTGGCCTTGAGCTCACTTTGTACCCCAGGCTGCTCTCAAACTCACAATGATCTTCCTGGCTCAGCCTCCCGATTGCTGGGATTACAGGCATGTGCCACCACCCCCAATGAACCTAGCCCTTTTAAAAATTTATTTTTTATTTCGGGATAGAGCCTCACTTAATTTCTCAGGCTGGCTTCAAGCTTGCAATCGTCCTTCCTCAGCTTCCTGAGTGACTGAGATTTTAGGCAGGCACCACAGCACCCATTTAGCTACTTTTAACATTGCAAACTTTTGCTAATTTATGTTAGTGAATTTGTGGAGATATGTGTGGGACAGATGAAGGTCAGGGGGCAGAACTGGGTGCGGATGGTACTGGAGCCACATTTGGTGACAGCCAAGGTTCAAGCACTGGTAGAAACCATGGGTGGCTCTGCAACTGGTTGGGCTCTTCAGTTGCCTGCATTAAACAAGACTGGGATGACAGCAAACCCTGGCCATGAGGCATTTCATGATCCTCGCTCCAGACAGGGCCCAGAAGACAGTAGTATACCCTGGAAAGCGTGGCAGTGACTGTCATCTGTGAGCTGGAAAGCATGTGGAGAGGTTGCCATGGAAACTTCAATGGATTCAGGTCATTCCAATATGGCGGTGGCCAAGGGGTGGCCCCAGTTCTCCTAAGGCAAGTGGATGTATAAGTGAGCCTTTGCCGACTAACAAGTGGTCCCAAAACTTAACAGCTTTAATTAGTGACGATTTTACTCGGCATATGCTTTTGAGTGGGCTGGGCAGTTCTTCAGGTCTGGGACAAGTGAGTGATGTCTAGTGGCTCCTGTGTGTGTCAGTGGCCATTGGGTGGTCAGTTATCTATCACAGCTTCTTTTTCACACCTGAGAGCTGGCAGGTGGTTAGGTTGGGGCTGCTGGCTGCTGCTGTACAACCGTTCCTCTTCCAGAAGTCTGGTTTAGGTGTATAGGTGGTTGCTGCAGCACAAGGGGGACCTGGTGCTTGAGTACTCTCCCAACTCTCTGCCACTGTCACTTTTATGATCATACCTTTGGCCAGAGTAATTTTCCTGACCAGTGCAAGAGTCAGTGTGGGGAGGAATGACCTAAGCATGAGGATGGAGGGGAGGGGATTCTTACAGCCTTTTTATAAACAATATTGTGCAGTGGGCCTGGCGGAAGCGATAGAAATAAAATCAGAGCAGTGCACAGAATGCTCCAGCCACGGACTTCCGGGAAGATGGCAGGACTTCCGGGAAGATGGCAACCGGGTAGGCAGCAGAGAGAGAACCTCCCAGAGGATTACCACCCAAACAATGAAATATAACAATATGAAGACAGAAAATAGGACTTCCGGGAAGAAGATGACCAGCCGAGAGAGCGAGTGTGGAGGGAAGAATGGCTTCAGCTCCTGAACCCGACAAAGAACGCGCTACTGGGACAAACTGCACCAAACGGGGCAGCGCTCCGGGATCCCGCTTAGAACCCCACCCCGCAGCCAGCGCTGCGCAAACTGGAGCAACAGCGACCGGCCGGCGGGATTTCTGAGTCGGGGAAAATCTCCATCCAAGGAAAAACATCTGAACAGCACTCCTGTCTGCACGATCACAGGGTGAGTTAAGTGCGCGCTCTAACCGGATTTTCCTGAATCGGGAAGAAGCTCAGCCCAGCGAGAGACATCAAAGCAGCTTCAAGGACTGCGGGATCTCCCGGGTGGGAAGACCTACTTAGGCGCCCCAACAGGTTTTGTGAGGGGGGAAGGAGCTCCACCCAGGGGGGAAAACCTGAGTGGCCTATCTACAAGAATCCTGGGGTGGCGAGCTGTTTATTCGCCCCGGCCAGGTCTTGGGGTAGGGAGTAGAAGCGGAAATCTCAGCAGACAGCTTAAGGGACATTCTCCCAAAGAGAAGTAACCATTGGAGCAGTCTCTGCAGCAGACCTTTGCCTGCTGAACTGTCTGCGGAATCTATAGCTCCACATTTTGAATCTGATACCCAAA
>PVLD010033389.1:0-13710 GCA_004027595.1 Dinomys branickii
TTGTTGGGCATCAAAAAGGGTGTCTGGCAGGAGTGAAAAGTGTATGCGAGCAATAAAAATCAGTGTTAACAGAAAACTTAGTGTGCCAAGTACCATTCTAAACATATATGTATTTGACATATGTGTGCATACATATATAGGCATACACACATATACACAGGCACATATGTAGTAATGTGCCACAAAGATGGTCAAAGAACAATACGCCACATGAACAATGGCAGTTGCATGAGATTATACCACCTGTCATATACCCAATTTGTGTAACCACACTCTAAAGTATTCACAATGATGAAACTGCCTGATAATGCCTTTCAGAACATAACCCTGTTGTTAAGCATCACGTGACTGTATTAAATCCTTTGTATGTTTTAATTACTTTAATCCTTATTAACACAGCTGACTAACAAGGACCCAAAGTTCACTAACTAGTAATTAGCTTAGTAAAAACCTAATGCGTGTGGCTCCTGAGCCCATGCACATGACCATGCACTACACTGTAGTGAGAAAAAGCATGATGTGGCAGACCTAAGCAAAGCTACATACTTTAACCATTCGGGGCCTGGGAGCAAGGGCACCATTCACAATACTGTATAACGAAAAAGGTATCTCCCGGAGACGGGTGATGAGGTGGTCCTATTGGGAGCCCTAAACTGAGTCCGGAAATTGTGGTATAGAAAGGGGAACTATTTGCATGGTTCTGAGGAAAAGTTAGGTGTCTGGAGTATCACAGGCTCAATGAAAAGTATCACTGAGGGAGGTGGCCTTAAACGCAACTCTATACTGATTTTTCTTTTAAGCAATAGGGAGGTCCTATGTGAGGACCTGCCACTGTCCAATTCAGACCTTGCTTTTTCTTAAGAAGTCCTTCGAAGCGGGGCATGCCTGCCCTCCCAACACTGTAGGATGCAAAGGCAAAAGGATCCCAAGTTCCAGCCCAGTCTGGGCAATTTGGTGACTCAGTATCTAACTCACTGAGTGTCTAACTAACCAAATAAGACTAGGGATATAGCTCCGTGCAAAGGCACTGGGTTGAAAACCTCTTCCAGATATTATGTAGTCATGAAAAAATAAAAAACAGCTCTTAAAGTAATCAGGTGGAATGATCTCCAAGATCAATCTGTAAGTGAAATAAACAAGGTGAGAACAATATGAATAGCATGGAACAATTTGAATTAAAATAGCTATCTGTAGTTGTTTGCATGTATATATAAATACTAACTAACTCTGAAAGGAAATGTAGACGTCTGCTGACACTGACTGACTCTAAGGAAGGGACAGGGTGGATGGGAGACTGAACTTCATCACTTCTTTTCTCTGCATACCCTTTAGTACCTCTTAAATTTTAAGCCACGTTTATGTATCACCTAGAAAATAAAAAATTTTAATAAGCAAAATGGGGGGGAAAAAAACCTCTGACTCAGAAAAAAAACAATTGAAAAAAAAATCAACCAACTTTCAGTGTTTTCCTATTTTATGGTTTAAAGTCAAACTCAAGGCCATCTGTGATCTGAGTCCACCACACTCATCGTCCCCCACCTCCCACCTCCCATTCAAGCTACCTCACACCACTAGCAAATTCCTCATTAATACCACATTCACTCCTTGAGGCCTCTTCATGAACACAGGCTGAGTCCCTGCCCAGAAAACTCAGCCTTTGAGATGTGGCTCAAGCAAGACTTCCCTGAACCACGAGTGATACATGTTAGGACTCTTAGATGCACGCTATCCCAACCTCTGCAGCCACCCCCCACCCGCCAGTATCCCATATCTTCACCACAGTGCGGATGTCTATGTCTGGCATCTACTAAAATGTGAACTTTTGAATGGCAGAAATGGGGGAAGTAGCAGAAGAGGCTGGGGAGCAAAAAAACCCTGGGGAGAAAAAAAAAACCCTAGAGTCAGTCGTTTCATGCCAGGCAGATCTTACACAAGTGTCAGGCATACAGACTCGATCCTATAGGTGTTGGGGAGCCCTGACAGGATTCTTGGCAGGGGAGGCAACACGATCAGATTGGACCCTGGAAACCATGGGACATAGGTCCAAGTGAGTTGAGGATAATAAACTTATTCTAGGGCTAGAAATTCACAGCTTCTCAGGAGATTTAGAAGGAAAAAGCCATGGGACTTCTTAACTGACTGACAGTAGATGGCAGTGGTGATGAACCTATGGCACAGGAGTTGTTTCTCTTTTAAGACAAAAGACATTATTAATGTGAGTTCTTTTCTCCAAACTAAAACTGTAGTATTCAGGTTTAACTGCAATGTTGGCACTTTGTAAAACATAAGTGGGTTTTGGGTTGCAGTCTGGGCACTCATGTCTTAAAAGTTTCATCATCACTTATGGTATATGGAATCTTAGACACTTGTCAAGGGAAGAAGAGTAAGTAGTTTGCAACTTGAACTGGATGACTAGGTAGTGATACCTGTTCTATGCTGGGATCAGGGCTGAGAAACCTGTCTAAGAGATCATACTTCTTCCATGGACCTGTCATTTGGAAACAGACCTATCAGGTCCAGGCATCCAGGAGCTCACAGTGTGAACCACTCATTGCCTGTGACAGTTTCCGAGAAGGGACTGCACACTTGTCAGAACTCTGAGTAGATGAAAGGGTTACCATTAAGAATGTAGATAGGTACCTGATATATGGTAGTTTTATTTTCAATGGCATCTGGTATTTTCTTCACTGGAGAATTCGGCCTCTTGATCTCCATTGCAAGTGGTTCTATGTCACCCAAGAGCTCATCAGACTCTCCCGTGGCCAAGCCTTTAATACAACCAACACCACTGTCAGGGCCCTGTTTCCTCCCTGCTGCCACCTCCCTGGTCAGGCCTCAGCAGATAGGACATGTGGGTGCTGTCCAGGGGACAGTCAGTGGAAGGTGGATTTTTCTTCTTGCTGAAAGGCCAGCAAAAGATTAAAAACATGAGTTTTGAAACTAGACACTTGCCTGCTGGGAACCAACCTTGGAGCCTCAGCTTGCTCATGAAAATGAGTTTCACAAGATGTATTCACACTTGGCAGCTGTGCAACATGGCATAGGACACCTCTAATGCACTGGCCTGACTTTGATACTGCTCTGTAAATGGTAACCACTGGGAATCTCACCCTAGGATCAGGATAAAGATCAGGACTCTTCTTCCCTCTGGCCCCTTGCCTAGAGCTGGCCTCCACTACAACCCTCAGATGTGCCCAATGCCTTGTGCCCACACTATCCTCACACCTGCCTCTCAACTTTGTCCTCATCCCTTTTCCCTGAGCCTCTGAATCCCTACTCTCCCTTCAAGATCCAGCACTAGGACCAACTTCTACAGAAATCCTTCATCACTAAGCTCTTTCCCAACCTGCTCCTCAACTTCCCAGGGCTCTATCTTGTCCCAAACTGCATTCTCAGCTATGGCCAAGGTCAAGCATCATTTTAAAACAGGAGCTCCAATCCTTCCGACTGCCCATTTGCTGGAAGTAGAAACTAAAGTTCAGAAAGAAGGCTGACATCCCTGAAGCCACATGGGGAACAAACGAGGAAGCAGGTAAGTCTAGTGTCTTCCAGGACACTAGAAGACCCAGAGAAGGAAAATGGTGGCCTTCAAGAGAAAGAAACTGGAAGCCAGGCCAGTTAGGATTTTCTTACCTACCCCAGAGTACCTACAAATAGACTAAGAGAGCACTGGGCACTTTGCATGGGTAGGATGGAAAAAGAAGCAGGAGCTGTAAGCCAGGACTGTGGAACAGTACCTGAAGAGAAGAATCCTTTTCATCTCCTCTGTATCTCTCTCTATATGTGTTTCTCCTCTCCTATCCTCTTAGTAACAGCCAACATTTACTGAGCATTTCTTTACTGTATGTCAGGCACTGGTACTCTGTGTGTCTTTTACTATTTTTTTTCCTTTTTGGTGCTAAAGATCCACCCTAGGTCCTTATGCATGCTATACACAAGCTCCACCACTGAGCTACAACCTTTGCCTCTCGTTGCGGCTTATATCTAGATGCCCCCCACTAAGGCCTCATGAGGTCACAGATGAAGCTTCTCAGAGGCAACTAGATCTAGGGTGTGTGATGCTGCGATCAAGGGTGCCCTCACCCTAGGTGTGTTACTCTCCCTAAAGGCAAGTAGCTTGGATGGAATATAAGGGACAGAAAGAGGGCTGTCATAGTCTCTTGCAGCCTTTGCCTTCCCTGCTTTACCACAGACTGTTTCTCCTCTACAATGCCCCTCTGCCATGCTACCCTGGCTTGGAGTCCACCAATTATGGACTGAAACACCTCTACAAACAGTAACCTACAATTAAGCTTTCCTTCTTCAAATGTAGGTGTCGCATATTTTCTTATCAAAGAGAAAAGTTAACTAAGACACCTACCTCTCTTACATATGAAAAAAAATCTTCATACCCCATCAAGTAGGTACTATTGTATCCATTTTCCAGATGACATCATTGACACAGGGAAAAGTGAAATAACTTGCCTGGCATAACAAAGTTCATAAGGAACAAAGCTTAGATTCAAATGTAAAGCAGCCCATACTTTTCACCACCCTAGCTATTCTAAGCTACAAGTTTTAAACAGGGCAGGAGAGTTGGTTCCAAGGCCACTGCTCCCCACCACTGACTAGGTGGTTAGTATCACATGTGGCAAATACCATTTTCTTGATTTAGATACCTCACAGCCAGTGGGGATGAGAAGGAAAATCCAGGAATGCACTTGAAATGGCTATGAAAAAGCCGGGCACCTTAGAAAAAGGGTTTCTGAAAGATGCACTTCAAGCCACTCCAGGTCCCCAAAGACAGCAATAGAACTTCATTCTTCCAGAGCAAGTGTCCCAGATACTCTGCAGATTTCTTTCATGTCTACCAAAAGCTCAAAACCATCATCACTGCCACCCTCATGGCCCAGATTAGAATTCTCTACCTTGCAGAAGAAATTAACCAATTAGAGTTGGTTAAACTTGTCCTAAGCCCAAGTAGGGTGTTATATTTATACTCGATGTCCCTCTAAAGCCTTGGGGGAGGGGACAGGGCTTTGGGGAGGGGACAAGATAAGGGCACTGTGATACTCACCAGTGAGTTAGTCCACTGACGATATACAGCTAAATACATTTGGGAGGTAAACCCTGGTTGGGGGAGGTGGATGATGGGATGTGACTCAAAAGGGTGGATCTCCTTCCCTCCTCCCCTGGTCTCTCTCCTTGCCACCACACCAAGAGCTATTTCTCCTCTGCCTTGGAGCCAGCCTATGGACTGAAACCTCTACACTGTATGAGCCAAAATAAACCTCTCCCCATTAAGTTGTCACTGTCAGGTATTGTGTCCTAGTGATGAGAAATGACCGAGACATAGGGCCAGGGAAGGGGAGATCAAATGTGGGATCCCCCATCAGGTCAGATCTGTGTGGCTCCGCTAGGACAAGACCAGGTATACCTACCCTTCCACACTTACATTCCATGGTGTCTTCATTGGCCTGCTCAGTATCCTCAATGTCAAAGACCTCAGTCATCTCCTTAACAATCTCAGCACTGAGATGGGCAGGTAGAGTGTGTGTGGGTGGTGGTGGTTTATAGAAGCTGATCTTCCCACTGCATTGGGAGGTAGTGGAACATTGTGATGCCATTGAAAGAACAAATGACCAATCCAAAAGAGGATGAGTTGGTAAGCAAGAAATAGTAAAGAACAAAAAGCCCAAATAAGGGGAAGGGGACATAATAAGAATTAAGATGTACATAGGCCAATTCCCCATAGTTAACATAATCATTATGTATGGCATACATGTACTAATAAAAATAAAAATTTAAAAAAACCCTCAAGACGGTGACTCTACACAACAATGCATTGAGTTGCTGGACACTGAAGACATGCACTGGTACCTTGACTGTCCCCCACCCCGGGACCAAGGAAGTCGGTCTGCCCTACCAGTCGCAAAGAACACAGGCAAACCCTTATAGAACCAGACCTTCCAGCTAGCCTCATGCTCAGCCTCCTCCTTACCTCACCCAGTCAGCCAGGACGGCTTTGGCAGCCTGCTCTAGACTATATAAGCCTCCCTTTTTCTTCTTTCCCAAGCGGTGGGCCACTGCAGTCAGAAAGTGCTCAGTGGTCTGGAACCCAGACACGCCATAATAGTTAGAAATCTGAGGAAGAGAGGATGAGAAGTCATGAGGAATAAGGGCCTTTGGAGAGGGGTAGGGCATCCACCAAGGGCTCTGGTTTGTACCTCCTCCAGACTGCAGTGCTGCAAGATAGTCTCCACAGGGGTCACAGGGTCTACCAGCTTCTGCACATGGATGCAATTGCGCAGAATGATGCCCACCTCTGAGTTGGGTCCTGGGACAATGCCCGGGGCATCCAGCAGCCTGATAAACTTGTCCAAGTGGACCTCCTGCATGAATCTGGGGTGGCAGAAAAGAAAGAAGACCTGCATTTGCCTGGCATCTAGTCACAAAAGCTAGACCCAGGGAGGATGGGAGGAGGTAAAAGAGTGCACAGTATTATCAGGGGTGAGGTAGACAGATGTAGGATCAGGAGGCTCTGGGACCCTACAGACCTAGGGCTGATTCTAAACTCTAGCCTCTACCACTGGGAAGTAAGGTGTAGGACCTTAAGCAAGCTTCTGACTCTCTGCCCTTCAGCTGCTTCCTGTGGGCAATGAAGCTGCTCACAAGTAGCCCAATCTTACATAGTTACTAGAAGGCTTAAAGGAGTTAACAAGGAAAAGCCAGGATGATACCTGACACACACCTAGGGTATGCAAGGTAAATGAGTGTTCTTAGTGAACTCCCATACCCAAGGAAAAGAATCAGATGGCCCCAAATTAGGAAAGGGACAGGTGCTAAGGTGTGGGAGTTAGGAGTGATGGTAGGAGGTGTCAAAAAGTTGTGCAGTGCTTACTTAGTGACCCCAGGAACAGCTCCCACACTGCATACACGGCTGCGCTTCAGGCTATTGATCAGGCTACTCTTCCCAACATTTGGAAGTCCTGCAAAGTAGCAGCAGATGACTCAAAACAGAAAGGGTACTCAGGAACATTTAGGCCACCTTGTATGGAGGCAGCCCTGGCAGGGGCAGTGACCAGGCCATGGAGATCCAAAAATAAAGACTGGCCTCCTATCTTCCCATCCTAGACCCTGGTCAAGACTCTAGGGCCTTTCTACTTCTTTTTCCGGACATGCTGGATAAACATGTCCTCTCTAGATGTGACACCCACCTCCTACCCACAACCAACCTACAGAGGTGTTCAATGCAAGGCCTTGTAGAGCAGATCCACCAGAAAGTGAAAATCAAGGAAAGTCTATGTAACAGAAAAGTATCTATTCTGGTGTGTGATTCCCCTTGCAAAAGGGGGTTCATTTCCAGATGCCAGTCCATCTCTCCATGCAGCTTGCATTTTCTGTGGTATGCTTTTGTATCTGGATACCTGTGAGCTGTGCTTGGCCTAAGGATGTCTTTGTGTGCTTCTCCCTCACTGAATCTCTCATTCTACCTGTTCTCTGTCCACATGTGCTCAAATTTACATGTATGCCTCTCTTTCACACATGTGCCATGGAGTATCCAGGGTACCTTAAAGTCTTTGTACACCTCTCTGTGTGATCATTCTCATTCTACATGTAACTGCTTTCTTTTTTTCTCTGTCACTGAGCCTATCTCCCTAGCATCTTTGTCTCTCTCTATAGGTCTGTATCTAAACATCTTTCTCACTCTGACCATTGTCCTTTCTCTCCAAGTCTCTCCACCTCACCAACTCTTCATCTCTTTGTAATTCCCTCTATGCTAGCGCCTGCTAATCTCTTTCTGACCATATTCCTCCTCTTTGCAGGCTTGTCTATGTGTCTGTCCCCTATATGTTTGACTGTCTCTTTTTCTGATACCCTACTCCTCTGCTTCTCTATACATACATACACATATACATCTGCCTCAGCACAAGGCATGTCTGTTTGTTTCTCTCTGTAACTCTGGCTTATGTAGAGTCATGGTGCCATCTGGGTACATGTGTGTCTCCTATGGCTCTATATGCCTTGACAGAGCAGAGTTGGGGTGTAAGAAGGGTTTAGTCCACATATATTTTGTTTGAGTCTATGTATCCAGATATGCTTCCTCTGGGTCTGTGTGTGTTCTTCTACAAGTAACTCCGAATCTATCCCTGTATATACAATCTTTTGTGGGGTATGTATGCATGCACATCAATACAGACCAGATGTCTCAGTCCTTCTGCTGTCTCCCTCTGCAAGTCTCTGTACACACACGGATCGGTCTCTATGTCCTCTGTTTGGGTGTAGTCACGCTCTCACTCTCCCGTGTCGCCCCCCCCCCGCCTACCTTTGTCATTTAAATTTGTCTTTTCTTTCCATTCTCCACCAATTTGTGCCATCTGGCTTCCCTATTCTTTTTCTGTATCTTCCTCTATGTCTATTCAGGTATGTGACTTTATACATTTCCAGCTCCCTCTTCAATGTGTCTGTCTCACCTTCACTTTCTCTCCATGATAATCTGTATCTACCTCTCTTGATTTCTCTGTTCCCCTCTTATGATCCCTCCCCCAATACCCTTGATTCCAGAAAGGGCCAGGTTTGAGCTTCAACTCTGCCCTATCTCACACAGGACTGAACTCCACAAGTCTCTTTTCCCTTCTCTGGGCCTCAGTATTCTCATCTATAAAGAGGGATGGTCACATTTTCTTCCTTCAGCTCTGACAGGATGAGATGGTAACAACTCCAAACTGACACCATGCATTTGGTCCATGGTTCTAACACTCAATACATAATGGCTGAGCAGGGTATGGTGATGCACACCTGTAATCCCAGTACTTGGGAGGCTGAGGCACGAAGACTGCCCCCAAGTTCAAGGCCAGCCTGGTCTACATAGTTCCATAGTGAGCTCAAGACCAGCATCAACTATGTAGTAAGACCCAGTCTTAAAAACAACAATAATAAAAACACAATGGTGATTCCAAGTATGCCCTCTTATGCCCTCCTAGTTAAAGTACAAGTCACAAAATGCTTCCTGAACCACTCCCCTCTTCCCCAAAATGGCAACTCAATTTTCCCAGGATCCTTTGCCCCAATTTAGTCCCTGCCTGAGGAAGAAGCCTGGGCCTCATGACCTTTCACCAGACCTTACCTACAACACCCACACGGATGTGGGTGCGCACTTCACCCAAGCGGCAATAGTTCCCCAGAATTCTCATGAGGTTTTCAGCTCCAAAGCAGGATTTGCTTCTCAGCAGTGACTCGGGGGCTTGCTCCACTGGCACACTGCACCGATTCTGGAAAATGAGAATAATATTAGAGAAGAGGCATCAGGTGAGAGATGTGTTCCGAACCTAGACTTCCAACTTGCAGCAAAACATTCAGGACTTCACTGTGATCATTAAGCTCCTCAGTCTGAAATGGAGGGCTTCTCACACAGGCTCTAAACAGCTGCTACTCCCCCACCCCCTTGCACTATCTTGCACTATCTTTATGTCTCTGGTCTTTTCTGTCCCTGCCTCTGCTTGTCACACATGGCCTCTTGCCTCCCATGAAGGGACAAGATGGCATCCTGACTCTATACAGGCTAGGTTTGAATTCTAGCTCTACCTCTCACAAACCTGTGCTCAGAAAAGTGTGCCTCCCTCCCCCAGGCCTCCATGCCTTCATGTACAAACAAGGATACCTGCCCTCCCTGCCTACTTTCCCTTGGCTCCTCACACAGAACAAAGCCATCCTGGCCTCCATCTCTTTACTCCTGACACCATCTCCTCTGCCCAGAATACCCTTCCTCTTTCCTCACTCACCACATCATTTTTAATGTCACAAAGTTATTATTAATATAAGAAACAGGTTCAAAATGTGTATCAAGAAGAAATACAAATGGACTACAAATGTTCAAAAAGAATGTTTATAACATCTTGGCCATCAAAATGACAAAATAAAAAAAAAACTGGCTGGGATGTGTAGCTCACAAGTAGAATGCCTGTCTAACATGCATGAGGCCCTGGGTTTGAGCTCCAGCACAGTGCAGCGCAGCACAGCACAGCACAAGAAAAAAAATGCCAGAATAGTAAATGAGTCAGCATGTTTCTCAAAGACTTAGAAGTTCAATACTATCTGAATAAATCCAATGTAGATTGACCTTGTTTATATGGAAACGTATCACATGCCACTGGGAATAAAAACAGGTGTTCTTAGAAAAGGCACACAGTTTATTATCCAGTGTCGGTAAGGATGTAGAGAAAGAGGCCCTCTCATATATTCATCTACCTCACTAATGACAGGATATGCAATTTGTTCTCATCTAGGAAAATGTATAACGAATAAAGCTTACATCTGACCCAGTCACTATACCTTTCAGTACCTAACCTAACCCATACCAACACTTGCTCACTTGCCAAGCACACATATGCAAGCATGCTTTGCAGGAGCAGTGATTATAACAAAGAAAAACTGGGAACAAGAGGCTGGGGACATAGTTCAGTGACAAAGAGCTTTCCTAGCATGCACAAACCCCTGGGGTCCATCCTCAAAATTGTGAAAAAGCTGGGTGTGGTGGCACATTCCTATAATCCCAGCACTCAGAAGGCTGAAGCAGGAGAAATGACGCAAGTTCAAGGTTAGCCTGAGCTACCTAGTGAATTGAAAGCTAGCAGGAGCTAGTGGGATCATCTCAAAAAAAAATAAAAACAAAAATGTGAAAAGGAATAACTTTTAACAAATGGTAGAAAATAAAATTGTCCCCAGTACCCAATTTCTCTCCCTAGAAGTAGTGAATGCTTCTGTAACCTTTAACATTTTATAATGAAAATGTATCTCTATATTAATGATACTGTTAAGTAGTATGGCTTATTTATTTTCTTTTTTGGTTTTTTTATTTTGAGAAGGGTCTTGCTTTGTAGTTCAGGCTAGCCTTGAGTTCACTATGTAGCCCAGGCTGGACTGGAACTCATAGTGACCCTGCCTCAGCCTCCCAAGTGCTGGAATTACAGGCATGTGCCACTATGCCCAGCTAGAATGGCTTGTTTTAAAGAGAAAAATGAGTATCTATATACTTTTTTAAATTTGAAGTCAAACTAAAATTACAAAGTCACCCAGAAAGTAAAAAGCTCAAAGTTGAAGATCAACTAAAGGGCTGGGAAAGCCTGGTCCAAGTTGGAACTCCACCACTACCACCATGGCTTCTAGCTACCCTCAAAGGGGGTAGAGGCCTCTTATCTCACTCTTACCAAGTTCTTGACCTGATGCTGGGTGCTGGCCTTGAAAGCCACGGTTGGCAGCTCATTGCGAAGGTAATCTAGCCATTTCCCCACAACCTCCTTGGGAACCAGGTCTGGGAAAAATAAGAACAAATAGGGCTGGTAAGGAGAACATCACCTCCACATCTCTCTCCAAAGATTTATCTGGCCACACTCAAGGCTAGGCCCACATGCTGCCAACAAGTCTCTCCACTGCCCTACAAGTCTCTGTTCAGTCCCTAGGTTGGGGTCACATGGACAGTCTAGTCTACAGGGCCAATTGGCTCTCCTTAACCAGACCTATTCCCTCAGGGAAAATGTACAAACTACCTGTTTGGTCCCATACATCATCCTGCAAAGTCAGGAGCCAGAGGTCTCCCAAAGATTGTATTTTCCACTCCTTCTCTAGATCATTCTATGGTGAGCCAAATGTCAAAAATAACTGTCACAAGAATGACTACCATTTCTTAAATACTGCACATACCAAGTACTTTACCATTAATTCTCACAAACCTTTGAGGCTGGGACATCCATGACCCATTTTATAGTTAAGAGAAACAAGAGCTCTCAGAAGTGATATGACTTGTCCATTATCTCAGAGAGAACAGCTCACGTGGGATAAGTCAGACCTGAGTAACCCTAAGTCCACATGCTCTTCTGCCCCATATCCTGAGTTCCAACATGGGGGGTACAGGAACTCTCCAAGGCTATCTAGTTACAGAAAATGATCAAAATGGCAAGAACAGGGGATTGAACGGTAGACAGTCTTAGACTCCACTCCCACCTCAGGCTATACTCTGAGTATGTCTTCAGATAATATTCCTGGTTTTGAGAACTGGAACAAGAATTACTACCTTGCGTGCTTGTTACGAGTACCACTGAGTTGCTGGGTCTCAGAATCAGATCCAAAGTAGACTTTCAAGAAGGCCTGCCAGAAGTGCTGGTGCAGGCCTATAATCCTAGCACCCAGAACTGCTGCAAGTTCAAGGCCAATATGGGCTACATAGTTCAAAGTGGCCCATTCTGCTGCCTTACTCAATCTTGTGCAACACCTACCAATTTTGTTCAAAACCAGGACCAGCTTCTTGTTGCCTTCCGCCTGCAAAACAGCTTCTTCCATTTGGAAACAGCGGCAGCCCAATGGGTCTCTGGCATCCAGGACTTCCAGAATCACATCAGAGTATTCCACCACCTGCCAGGTGGAAGACAAGGGTATGAGAACAAGGAACAGACCAGGTAACAGTTAAGCAAATTAGTTAAGAAAAAAAGTCTACAGCTCAGGGAAAAAAAATAGAGCAAAACAAAATAAAACAAAACAAGGCTGGGCATGGCAGGGTGCACCCCTGTAATCCCAGCTGTAATCCCAGCACTCGAGGCTGAGGCAGGAGGACTGCTGCAAGTTCCAGGCCAGCCTGCACTACACAGTGAGACCCTGGCTCAAAAAGCCAAACAAAGAAATAGGAAACAAAAATGGACTGGGGCCCTACTCAAAGGGCCTTAAGAAATGAATGAACCCATGCCTGGCATAGTGGCACACACCTGTAATCCCAACACTTAGGAGGCTGAGACAGGAGGATTGCCCCAGGCTCGAGGCCAGCCTGGGCTACACAGCAAGACCCTGTCTCAAAAGAACAAAACAAAACAAAACAAATGAATCCCTGTACCTTGCGGAACTCTCTGTAATAGGCCTTCCTTGTGGCCTCGTCATCCAACTGAGGAAACATATTTAATTCCTGCAAAACTTCCTCCTAAAACAAAAAAGAAAGGATGACCCAGGGGAAAAAGGGAGGTGAGAAAGAACACCAGGGCTCTGGAAAACACAGAAAACAGGGGAAGCTACATGTGTCTCGGCCTACCTACCAGCAACTTTGACCAATCCACAGAGCTGGGCACTGGAACGAAAGGGGATAAACCCACACAGCACATACGTGTGCCTATGCAGATGTGTGCACTGACACACCAGCCAGAGCCAAGCGTGCACAGGGCTGTGTAAAGAAGGGATGAGGTATATGGAATGGGGGAAGGCGAGTCTATACTGAATGCCATCTATGGGGTACATGAAAAGGGGGAAAGTGAGTCAGTACTGAATGTCAAAGAAGGGAATAGGAGTTCACACGTGCATATTCTGGGTGTGAGACAAGAGCACAAGCCAGAAAGGCATCAGCAAGGCCCTGAAGGACGATGAAATATCCCACATATGCTCCTCTGTCTCACTCCTCCCTTACACCCTCACTCCCTCTCCCCACCAGACACCTACCCTTACCACTTACAGTTTTAAGTTCAAACCTGGGAGAGAAGGCCCCTCCAGAGATGTCCAGCCACAGTAATGCTGAGAAATGACCCTTATTCCCTCTCAGCCTCCCCATTCTGTTCCCATTATTTTCCTTCCTTTCTATACTCATTCCTTTCTTCCCTCCAACAATTTCACATCTCTTCTTACCTCCTCTCAGAGCAATGGCAAACCTACACCAACCCTGCTGAGGAGCAAGAGTTACCCTTTTACCTTGCATTCAAA
>PVLD010033390.1:0-13711 GCA_004027595.1 Dinomys branickii
GATTAGCTCAGAAAAGGACTGATTAAAAAACAGTACATGCACTGTCAAGTTCCCTATTACAATGCCTTCAAAATTCTTAAGAAAAAAAAAAAGATGTTCATCTGTTTTAAAAAAACCTGCATGTTTCTAAAGGAGGCACTGAAAAACCAGAAAGAAGTATCACCTTTAAAAAAAAAATCAAATAGCACAGCAGAAGTTCACATGAAATGTCTAATAATGTTTCTTTTCAATAGAACTCAGGCTGAGTGAAAGACATTCTTGGATTCTGAGCTTTTCCTGGTTACCTAGGTTGCAAAGGATACCAAAAGAGACTCACACCAGGAATTCTTCGTTAGAATGCCTGTCAAGGAGCAGTTCATAATCCCTTGGATTTTAAATTCTATGTGTCAGTGAGGAGGAAACCCATTTAGAGTTTTGGACAATTGGAAAAGAAGATTAAACCAGACTTTGTCTATAAAGATGTGCTACACTATGGGTTGCACTCATCAAAGCAGAAAGAAATGGCTTCTAAGGCTGCCATGCTGTTACTGCCTATAATATTGTGGGTATATGGAGACGGCTGGCTTAATTAGAATGGAAACTGACATACAGAGAAGCACTCCAAGGCTGCTACCTAGTGTATCAACCTGATATCCACAACCGATGTGTAATTACTTAAATTTGGCCAGATTTGAAATCTATCAAGATCGCTTAATTATTTGTGTGTGCCGAGTTACTGCTTTCTTCTAAGGAAACATGAAAAGCTGAACGAATAATACACCACTTTAAAAAGCATTCTCATACATACTGGACTAGATTCTTGGTCTTTACAGAATGATCCTTACTTCGTTAATGAACTCAGCACACTGAACACTTTTCCGCCACCTGAAATTCCCAAGTATTGTGTGAGTTTTTGGCCAATTAATTATCAATTACAACATCATAAAACATTAGCACAAAAATAGGAATAATGAAATTTAATTATACATTATTCTTCTGCGTTGCTGCAAATACTATACAAGACTGATTCTGATTAATAATTCATTCAGCAATAAAGTATCAGGAAAGATAATTATGCAGTGCCACAATTCTCACACTGATTTCTATAATTACAGATTACAACAGTGTTAGCAATTTAAAAGGTTAGAGAGCTGTGATAATTTGCTATGTCATCCGTGGCTATATTAATGTCTCTCTTTAAGCACCAAAGATAATTGAAAATATAATAACAGCCAAAATCAGATGGCTTGCCCATGCTCTCCTTACCTGAAATATTTCCAACTTAAGTACATTAGCAAAGTCAAGTTCTTAGTAATTAGCACCTTACATTACTTAAGTAAGTGCACTGTTCATTCAGTTTATAGGTAATCAAAGAGTGGCAATAACATAGATGTATATAGCAAAACATGCAAACATAGGAACACAATTTATAGGAAAGTTACACAAATACAAATATATGTAACCCTGTATAACTGCCCTCTTTTTGTGTGTGTTGGGAATCGAAGTCAGGACCTTGCACGTGCCAGGTTGGGGCTGTGCCACTGAGCTATATCCCCGGCCCTTCCCTCCGATAACTAAACAAGTGAAGGGACCCAACTGTAAAGTGAATCTTTGTCCTTTGCCTTACAGTTGAGTAAACTGCACAAGAAAGGATACCAAGTTTATCCAATGACCGTATTTGGGTTGTTGATATATTGTGCACAACGAACTATTCTTGCCTTTGAGTTCTGGACACTGAAAAGAAACTCATCTTGCTAAGAATACTTACTCTCCTCTGCTTTCATTCCTTGGGATAAAGCCTCAGAAACTGATAGCCTCTTCTCATAGTCAGTACATAAAAGGGAAGTTTCACCTGGGGATAAGCCCAAGTGAACTAAACATACAATTCTACAAATATAAAAAATCACTCTCTTCTCTGCTCTTTCTTCTTGATATTTTTAGAAGAGATTTGTAAGACATATTGGCTTTACTCTCCTGACTGCCTTAAGTATCTGACTTCACATTCAACTAACATGGAGAAACAGATGGAAACTTTGCTGGGACTACAAAATCTTAAGGCATTATTTAAATGAGCTCCTTGCGGAGTCTTTTGTGTGCCTTGATTGGAGCTGGGCCCCTCCTTCTGGTATGCCTGGGTCTGGATTCAAGATTCCATTAAAGCTCACCACTCAAGGAAAATGACAGAGGAAGACCCTGCACTCCAGTGGTAGAAGGGACTTATAAATAACCTCATTGAATATGCTTTTTAAAACTGGAAATTAGGCTCAAAGATATTCATGTACTCAAGATCACAGGATCAACCAAAAACAGTGGAGCCCCCAAGTGTGTATGACGTGGAGGTGGGAAGAAGTCACTTTAACATTACACAATTGCAGCTCTCCACAGTCTTTACGTGAAAATAAAAATGAGTTTCCTTTGCATCATGTGCACAGCTGTAAAAAAGGATATTGTTTTTAGTGGTGCCTAATCGGCTTTCTTCCTGGGCCATTTGTAGGTGGCTGGCACAAGACCATATGGTATGATGTCACACTGAACACAAATTTCTACTTTTCAAAGTTTTATTCCCAGTCCCAGTGCAGCAGTGAAGCAGGCTTCCTATATACCCCAGAAAATCTGTTGCTGGGTTCAGTAGGAGAGCCCTGGCAGACATACTGATCCCTGTTTTAAGCAGCAGACAAAGAAACTTGAGACTGCACTAGAATGACAGGTGGAATTCTGGCCCCTGGTTTGCAAAGTCTTGTGTGGTTTTGCACTTTGAATTTTTTTCTAACATTTTCTTATGGAAGATTTCAAATGTACTGAAAAGTTTAAAGAATTTTACAAGAAAACAACTACTATTCAAGCATCCTTCATCCAAAAATCCAATGGCTTTTGAGCACTGATGTGATATCATAAGTAGAAAATTGTGGACCATAAAATTTTTCTTTCATGTACAAAAATAAAATATTGTATAAAATGCTTTCAGTGTACAAGATATATGTAAACCATAAATAAATTTTTGTATTAGGTCACTAGTTCCATGATATCTCTTTATGTATATGCAGATATTACAAAATAATAAAACCACCAAAATATGAGGTACCTCTAATCCTGTTTCAGAAAAGGAACACCCAGCTTGTGTACGCCCACTATTGAGATTCTACATTGACATGCTTATATAATTACATATCTACCTACCACTCTATCCATGCACGATCTTAGATTTTCCAGTATATATCAAAGCAAATTGCAGAAATCAGCACACTTTCCTCTGAACACTCTAGTAAGCATAGTATTCGTCAGAATTCAAGACTTGTTTGCAGTTTTTTTTCTCCTGAGGGAACACACGCAATGTATACATCTTGTGCACATTCACTGAGTTTTGGCAAATGCATATACCAGTGTAATCCACGCTTTGCTAAACTATAGGACACAGTCATCCGTCAGCCACGTCCCACCCCATCTCTGTCAAAGGCAGCTACTGCTTTAATGTTTGTCTAAGGGAGTTTAATTTTGCCTGCCATGAAACAGTTCAATAGCTGAGTGCTGTTTGGTTTTCCTTCTTCCAGTTAACACACACTCATTGAGCTCCCAGCAAGCCACACACGGGAAGCCAGTGACGACAAAATAATTATTTCATTAAATTGGGAAAACAACTTCAATGGTGGTGAGAACGATGGGATTAATTATACCTCAAGGGCGATGTGGATACTCAACCAAAAAGGAAGCCACACACCACACCCTGGGCCTGTTACTCATTTGGAAACCTGCTGACTCCTCAAATAGGAAAGTAAAACCCATACCCATGCCAAGCGCAAAATGAGGGCTCTGCAGGATCCCTGGAGTAAATCCGAAAAATTAGAAGACCCTCTTTTTTTTTAAAAGCGCATCTCTAGACCAACATTATTGCTCTGGGATGAAGATAAACCACCACAATGTGCCAAGTACTTAACCTATAAAGATACAGCTCCTAATTTTATAGAACTATAAAATCATAAAGGAGGCTACCAGAGAAGCTGCAACGCGCCTCCTGTGTTTCTTTAACTCAACTGTGGTTGTTCATAGATTAGGTCCTTATTTTCCACCCTCTGAACTATTGCCAAGGAGATGACACCCTTGGTGCAAACAGCACTGGGTTACCTCTTTCTGCAACCGAGCTCAACAATGGCACACTTCCATGTACCAGTCACTGAAACTGTCTTGAAACATTCTTCTCTAGAAGCTTCAGCACTCTTTCAGAAGCTCTCCATTACCCTCTGCTATGGACTGAATTGTTTTACCATCCCTCCAAAAGAAATGCTGAAGTCTTGAACTCTAGCACTTCGGAATGTGACCTTATTTGGAAATAGGCTCACTGTAGGCATAATTGGCTGAGAAGAGGTCACATTGGAGTTGCCTGGATCTCATATCTAGTGTGACTGGTGTCCTTGGGAAAGAAATTTCATGGAGAGACAGAGACACAGGGAGAACATCAAGAAGAAGAGGCCGAGATTGGAGTAATGCAGCTGAAGGAACACCAAGGATTAACCACCACCACCACCAGAGCTAAGAGGAGGCAAAGACGGGTTCTTTCCTACAGATTTCAGAGGGCATATAGCCCTGTCAACACTCTGATACTGACTTTTTGCTTTTCGAACTGTTACATAGAAGTAAAAAAATTTCTGAGGGTAAACATCACCAAAAACAAGTAACAAAAAAGGATAAACATTTTTGAAACTCATACAGAAAAGAGTTGATTTCCTTAATATGTAAAGATCTTTTCAAAAGAATTAAGAAGAGAAACAACAATGGAATAGAAAAAACAGATTATTAACAATTACAGAAAAGGAAGCATACATGGCTGTTCATAAACATACACAATACATCCAACTTCACTGGTGAAAAATGAATGCAAATTAAAACTATAATGAGATACTATTTTTCACCAAATGGGCAGAAATTTAAAACGCTTGATAGCAATGTATTAGTAATTAGCAAGACTATGAATAAAGTTGTACTCTTATACATTGGTGATGGGCTTACAACCCGGTACAAGCTCTGTGGAGGACAATTTGGCTGTAACAAAATTACAAAGCTTAATGCAGCCTCCCTTTGTCTTTAGAGGATGTATTTCAAGATTCCCAGTGGATACCCAAAACTGTAAATAGTAGCAAAACCTAACATTCAGTGTCTTTTCCACCTTAACTATTTGTCACAGACTGTAGGTGTAACTTTTGTAGCTTAAGGTGTGGAATTTTAAAAATAACATGGATTTCTTTTCCCTTCCCCACAATTTCATCTACAGAAGACTCATTCTTAGCATGGACCTTAGCAACCTCAGTATACAATTTTTTTCTTTCCTTTATTAAGGAGCTTAATAAGAACTTTCATGTTTTTCACTTAAAGTAAGTATTTCGTAGTTTTTTTGGCCAGCAGCACAACATTTGCTTTTTGGGGCCACTATGAAGGCAAGTGAGGGTTGCTGGAACATAAGCACTTTGATACTACAACAGTTGCTCTGCTGACAAAAATGGCTACCAGGTGATTAAGGGCTTGGCATAATATACAGGCTAGCTATGCTGGTAAGGGATGATTCGGGCAAGACAGAGCTAGATAGCACACGATTTCATCACACTACTCAGAATCATGCACACTTTAAACTTAGGAGGAGTCTGCTTCTGGAATTTTCCATTTACATTTTGGAACCCTGTGTGACACAGGCAGCTGAAAGTGGAAGCATGGATAAGGGGACAACAGTGTATCCTTTGATGTAGTAATTCCATTTTGGGACATGTATGTCCCACATGTTCAAAATTACAGGGCTACCCACTGTAACCTTGTTTATAAAGACACGGGATTGCCAGCAACCCAAATAGTTATCAATAGCAAATTGGTTAAATAAATTACGCTGTGTTCTTACAGTACAATTCTAAGAAACAAAAGAATGAAAACCCTTTCATATATCAACGTGAAAGGATATCCAAGTTATATATTTAAGTGAAAGAGTAAGGTACCGATGGTGATCCAGTATGCAAACTTTTGTGTAAAAAAGGAGAAATGTTTACCATAGACATATATATCTTTGCATAAATAGGCATAAACTATCTCTAGAAGGATAAATGAGAAACATTCGTTGCCTCTAGAAAATGGGATTATATGACTGGGAAGCTAAAGGGGGAGGTTTTAAATCCTTTTCACTTTATACCATTTATGCCTTTTAAAATCTGAACCAACGAAAGAAAAATACAAAAACTGCAATGATCTTTCAAAAATCATGTTTAGAAGAAAGCACTCTTATGTACAACACAGAAGAACCTCACAAACACAATGTTGAGCAACAGAAGTCAGACAAAGTAAATACTGTATCATTCCATTTACTTGATGCTCTACTTGTTACAGTTGAAACATTGTGTCAACTTGGGGAGTCTAGAAGTTTAGCTGAGTGAATGAGGGAGAACCCAGGGTGCTTGCTTTGTATACATCCTGAGCCTGTGGAAGAGGAGGGCATGGAGATTGTGTGAGAGGTTCACGCCTCCTGGGTGGGGGTAGGCTGTTTACAATGAAAGGGAAGAAAAGAGGCTCCTTGCAGCTCTTTCGCTGGTTGTTTGCTGCCATGAACAGTTTGCCCTCTGCCATGTGCCACTCTGCCTCTGAGCCAGCCAAGTATGGACTGAAACCTCCACAAACTGTAAACTAAATAAACCTTTCCTTCCTTCACTTTGGGTGTTGGGTATTTTGTCTCAGCAACGAAAGAGAAGTAACCAAGACAATGCTCAAAAGAGGACAAAATTAATCTATGGTGAAGAAGTTATAATAACATCTGCCTTGGTGGGCACAGGGCTGGAAGAATTCTGCCCCTGGTATAATACACACACGTGTGTGAGCACACACAGGGTATATGTCCTTGTGTAGACATCCTAGGCATTTACTTAGTTGCTATAGAAGAGTTCATAAAGAATTTTTGGATTCTGACAGTATGAGCTGATAACATGAGGGGGCTGCATGAGTGTTCCTACTCTGGAGAAGTCATTTACTTGGGTGTATTTACTTGACTGTATTTACTTGGGAAGTCAACCCTTATGGTTGGTGTACTTTTATGCATATAAAATATACTTCAGTTAAAAAAGGTCAAAAAGAAAAAATCTTCACGATTATGTTAGTTTACTAGGGCTAGCATGACAAGGTAGCATACACTGAGTGGCTCAGGTTAATTTTATCATGCGTTTTCTAACTTTTTGAGTTGTTGTAGATCTTTATTTTTATTTGTCAAGATTACGTATTCTATCTCTTCTGTCCACTGCTTTACCTCTATCTACTGAATTCTGACAAGACGACACTTAGATCTTCTTGGTTTTACTTACTAGATAATCCCTCTAAGCATTGTACATACATAAGCTATCAGAAACCAACCATTTTAAAAGATGGCAGGAATGATTATGAAAGGAATCCAGCAGTGAGTTGGTTGTTAAATGAAGAATAACTTTTACTGACATTCATAGTATATGGCCATGTATGCCAGGCATAGTGCAGGGTACTGTGAAAATAAACACAAAGGAGTTGTCTTTCCATTGTTAATGGAAAGCTGTCTCACGTGAACACACACATACTAGAATCCCACAGTAACAGGGTAATAGCAAGGCATACAAATATAAAGAGAATATACAAACTTTGGCATGAAAATAGTTTCTTTTCTTTACACCATACATGTATGTACCTATATAGAGATGTATGTATATACAGAGATATGCTATAATAGACATCACAGGCTTCCCTTTAGTTAATACCTACTAGAGGCGCTCTCTCAGTTTATCATAAAAGCAGTGTGCAATGACAACAGTGTCACTGTATGGAATATGGGTCACGGTGGCGTCAGGAGAGAGGCGGGGACGTCTTCTGGGAAGGCTCCCCAACAGTCTGGTGGTGCACTGATGATGGCTTGGACGAGGGAGGGAGCACAAGGTTGGAGAATAGAAAACGGATTTGCCGGGTACCTGAAAGGTGGAGCTGACAGGATTTGCTAATGGGCTGGATATGGGATGTGACAGAATAAAAAGTTCCGAGTGACTTTGTGAATTTTGACTTGGGCAATTACTTGAATGGGGGTGTTATTCTCGGAAAGGGTGAACTCCAGAGAGGGTCATGTTCGGGAGTTAGGACTAAAACTGTTGCTTCCCAGCAGCCCATCTAGCCAACTTCATCTCATACAACCTCCCACCAGCTGGGAATACACAGGTGTCCCTCGCCTCTGTCCTAGCACAGCTCCATGCTGTTGTATGGTCATTTCCACTCTGAAGTGCCCTGCTCACTCTCCTGTGTCTTGCCAGCACCTGCTCTCCTGCAGGAATATCAAACGTCAGCTCCTCTGGTTGCCTCTCTGACTCCTGCAGGTACTGTTGAGGATTCATTGTGGAGCTTCCCCAGCACCCCAGCCGTATCAGTGTCAGAGAACTGCTCAGGCATCTGTCTCTGCTACTCAGGGCAAGTTCCGAACCCAGGGCAGAGATTATGCCGTTTTTCTTTTCCTGTAGCATAATGTCTGAAACCAAGATGGCTACTCAACAAATGTTTTAAATTATTTAACCAATACTGGGCACTTACCATGCATGTATATGTTATATACACTGCTCTGTGTACCACAGTATATAGCAACGAGCAAAGCATAGTTGTGCTTCTCAAGGAGCTTGCATTATGTTGGGACAAACATTAATACATAGAAAAGATCAATAATATATATGCAAGTAGATCTATAATGAAATATGTATAGAGAAAAACACAAGGCAGAGCAACAGAACAGAGGATCTGGGTGGAGAGATCTTGCTTTAGGCATTTTGGTCACAGAAAGTCTCACTTAAGTAAGACTGTAAATGCAGCAAAGGAGTAAATCATGCAGATTTCTGAAGGAAGAGCCTCCCTAGGAGAATAAACAGCTGATTCAATGGCCCTGCAATAGGAATGGCTTAGGACTGTGATGGCCCAAAAGCCATAGCAGATGGAGGGTCCTGGCCAGAGGAGACTACAGGGCTAATTTGAAACAGGGAAGAGCTGGCAATTCAGGGTGGGAGTTTAGACTTTATTCTATAGGGTATGGAAGCTACATACGACTTATGTTTTTTAAACAATTACTTTGGCTTCCATGTGGGAAATGGGTTGTGGTAGTGTCACATCAGAGTCAGGGAGGCTTGTCAGGAAGTTCTTGTGGCGGATTTAGTGAATGATGGGTTAGAGCAGAGAGGAAGCAGAAGTGTGCTGGCAAAATGGCGGGATTTGACATCTACTTGGAAGACAGAACTGATGAGATTTGCTAATGGGGTTAGATGTGGGATGGGGAGAATGAAAAGAGTTAAGGAGGCTCCAGAGATTTCAGTTTAAGTGACTACGAATGGTAATGTCACTCCCTCGGGTGGGAAACCCCAGGGGACAAGCAGGTGTGGGGGTGGGGTGGGTGGAAGGAGACTAAGTATTGGTTTTGGATGTACTAAGATGGAGGAGCTTTGTAGACAGCCTTATGGGGGAGTTACATAAACAAGTCTGATTTTAGAGATACAAACTTTGCAAGTATTAGTGAAGATGGTATTTAAAAGCCACAGAACTGGAGAAGAGTACCATGGAGTAAACTTATATGGGCTTAATCAAGAAAAATACGCAAGTGCAGAAGGGAGGATGTTAACAGGTTGATATCAACTGAGCCTACAGAGATGCGAATGCACAGAACTACATTTTCCTCCTGTTTAGATGGCCAATTCAGGTTTGTTTTTCCCCTTGGATTCTCAGAAAAGCCTGTTTCCCAAACTATTTGAGGGACAACACAGGCCAGAGGATTCCCTGGAGCAGTTCCCATACTCTGTGTGTGTATAAAGAGTGCCAACTTACTTTCGGTGGCTTGCTAACTAAGCACTTCTCTGGGGGAGTACCTCTTGAGCATGTGCTGTAAGCTGGAACTTACAGAGTGAGTTCTTCTGGAATGAAATGAGATGAACAAATGTACACAATGTGTTTCAAATTAAGAAAGGGGTGGGGAGATCACAAATCTAACATCTGTAGACACTCTTTATGTGCTACATGCTGTCTCTGCTGAACAATCAGGCAGGTATCCTTCCTCAAATAAGACAAAATAATCTTTGCTATCTATAAGCCCAAGATAAGTTTTATGGAATTGGTGACAGTGAAGCTGTATTTTTCCCAGCAGTCAAAAGCAGGGCAGTGGGTCCATTAAATTCTTTTGGTTATTTTAAATATCATATTGCCAACACCAGCCGCATCTCAGGCCCAGAGGAATATAATCACGTTAAAAACACACTAACCGAATGATGATGTAAGAGGGAGTCACTGTGAAGAACTTCTCTTGCACACCCTCTGAGATTAGTGTTTCTTCCCAAGTACACAGAGTTTTACCTGCCTTCTATTATTCTGCTTTATAATCACGAGGCAGTAAAAGTGGTATAAAATCCTCCAGCTTTTGACTTTCTGCCCTCTTTTCATTTCCAGAGTTCTATACTTCTCTCCTTTAAAAATTATTAGTACTTTGCTCATATCAGCTTGTCTGTGATCACAGATATTTCTGTATTTCTCTTTCATCTTCAAATCAGCCAAGAGAGACTCCCCAAGTGAAGTTTTACCATCTCAAATCTTCCCAATTGTCTTATACATGTCTGTTGTAGAGTGAGCTCTGGGAGCTTAGAAGTAGACAGAAGCACATTCAAAGAACAATAAAATTGTGCACAATTTTGGAACAATGGAATGACTCAGTCATTTATGCATTTTGGAAATGTTTAGGGTCTACCACATTCCAGTCACTTTGCTAGGTACTGAGTCACAAATGCAAATATGTCTCTGGAGCTAATGATATAGTAAACAGGTACCAGGGAAAGAGGTGTCACAGCATGTGGGCTGCTTCAGGGTATTTTAGTGTGCCAGCAAGCATGGAGGGTATCCTCCCCAGCACAGGGAATGCCTGAGCTGAACTCCAAAGGATGAAAAGAAATTATCTAAGAGCAAGAGCAGAGGAAGAATCAACTAGTATCGGTGGATTCCTAACTATATTTTCCTCCTTAAGGCTGGTGCTAGATACATGGAAATGGCACACCCTCTCCCAATAAGAAGGCACAGCAGCTACTTTTAACCTTCTAAAGCCTTATGTAGGAGAATCACAGTTTTCTGGGTGTGGCTCTATAGGTGACATTAACAGAGGAGATATTGTCGCAAGAGCCTGCTGGACAGTAAATTCAACAGACTCAGTTTTTTCCCCTCTACTGGTCTTAGAAATGCTTTTATGAAAAAAAAAATTAACTTCATAAGCCTGAAAGACAGACTGATCAGAAATATCACAATCTTCCCAATTAGGCCTACAGTTTAGCCATAGGTATGTTTATTAAGGGAAACCCCAAGAATCTGAGTATCAGGTAACTACACCTATCACTATTAATAGGAAAATATGACTCCAGACACTAGCAATTACGTTATCAACCATAAACCACCACTCTAGGGCAGCTCTCCTTTTTATGGCTTAGTGCTACCCTATTGAAAGTTAAAAACTGCTTAAACCCTGGTAGGGTTGTCAGCAAATATTAATACATAAAAAAACATAAGCAAGAATTCTATGGTGGATCAAAGTCCTAAGAAATATAGACACTGAAGAGAAGAAATTTATGGGCCGTAGCAGACTGGTGACTCATCATGGTGACTCTACTCTGGGAGTAGGGGGGCTAGAGGGTTCATGGAGCCTGTAAAGTTTTCTGCCTATCTGCTAACTTTCTATCACAAACTACAGGCACTGTCTTGTTGGTAAGATGTGCACAAGAGTGAGAAAGGCTTATCTACGGAATATGGCTTTTAGGCAAAGAAAAAAATTTATTAGATGACCTTTTGCATATTTTCAAATACTTCATCCACTGTGCTTAGGAGGTGATTATTTGACTTTTCATACCATAACCGCAAGAATGAAGTGAAGGGTAAACTGAATCCATATCCTGCAGACCAAGCAAATCATCAGGAGTGGCCAAGTCTGGGTCCTGAACAACTAGCCATGTTGTTTCTATTAATCCCAGTGTTTGGGGCTAGTTAATCAGGGTACATGGGGCCAAGGGCCCTGTTGTTATACAGCAGGTTCTTTTCTTGCTGTTGGTGAGAACCCCAAGTCAGCTAGAGCAGCAGTGGCATGCACACAGCTTCCCTGGGGAAGACTGGGCAGGTAAGTGCTTTTCCAGAGATGTTCCCCTGCCCTCTGGATGTCAGTGCTCTTCTGGGGACACAATCCATACTTCCTACCTCATTTCCCCAAATCACTTCTTGCTCTCTGCTCCTAAAGTTTTCCTCGCAAACTTGAGCACCTTTGGGTGGTCAGGGTTAAGTTTTTGGGATATTGGGCCTGACTTATAGTGATTTCTCCTGACATTTTTAGGAGTATTATACTCTGAGGGTGAATTAATGAACAATTAATTGTCAGTATATCCTTAGAGTCACACTACTGATGTGTGGAGATAAGCTGGACCTGGGTTCTCTCACTAGCACACCTGAAAAATAGAACTTGGGGAATAACTCCACTTCAATTTTTAGTTACAGATCTCAGTGCTAGCAAACACAATCCTAGAAAACTGACTGTCAAAGTTCTCATACCTCTTAGTGTCTAATGGACTAGTCTAAGAGGTTCCTTGAAAATATCTTGGTAAATCTCTACTTAGAATTAAATATGTCAAATACCTGACACTTGAAGTGAATCTGTCTTTACTACCAGTGGCAAACCTTTTAGAGCTTTCAATGATACCACCAGCCCACTGCATCACACATGCCAGAGGTTCACCACAGCTGCTCTATACTACCAGAGGCTTGATGTGTATTGCATGTTCTATTGCTGACTTTTGTGTGACCCCTACATATTCATTCATAGCCTTTCTGTGGCATATTTTATGAAGTAAATATATAAAAGTTGAGATCAGATTCTAGCTCAAGTCTTAATGACGACATAGTGCATTATTATAGGTTACTGTACAATTATTCAAACCAGGAACCAGGGCAAAAGATAGGTCTTTGGTGTGAATGTAGCATGAAAACTTGATGCTCATTTACCATTGCTGCAGTTTCTAGGGGAAAAGACTGAAGAAATACAACAGCTTCTTGGGAATTGAAGGTTGAGGTAAACATTTCTAAAATGTGCAAAAAAATAATTTTGAAAATCTGCCGCTCATTTGTTATAACTTCAGAGTTTCAATTTTAATTATTTAAAAAATTCCCTCTAACAAATCACACTTTCTGAATGACTATTACCTCACCATTTGACAGGCAACTCTTGAAACTCTGGCACTCTGAGTAATAATAATGAGCACGTCTTGGTGTGCATCCACTGAGTTACTGTTGGTCTGGGATATGAATTCAGTTTTTGGCTCTAACACGCATTATCTCTATTGATGTGTCTTGGCGACCTTCAGATGCTTTTTCTACAAAAGATGGGAAGGGGACCCGAGGATGGGAAAAAGTAGGGACCAAGTTAATACATGTGAAATACACAACTTAAATATTCCTTCTGTTGTTATTCAAGGAACCCAGAGTGAGCAAAAATAGCCAGTCATGGGGCCATCTGAATGGGAAATGATGAGAATCCTAATTCCTTACATATCATCTTGACTGAATTCAACAATTCCATGAACATTTATTGAAGGATTAGGTGCAAAGTATTATTTTAGTTGTAAAAGATAGTTATTACTGCTACCATAGAAACTCTAAAGCATTAGATCCCACTGTGGTCCCTGGAATCTCTGGGGCTCCTCAGACTCTTCTAGAA
>PVLD010033391.1:0-13709 GCA_004027595.1 Dinomys branickii
ATCCCTCTCTCCGCTTCCGGTGGCGTTTGTGGCCCTCCGCGCGGCTCGCCCGACACGCGCGAAACGTGGGACCGCCGGGCGTCTCCGCCGCTAGCAAGCCGATCTCTGTCGGGAGTCGCCGGGGGGCTGCACTGGCTCGGGAGGCGGGAGGGCCCGAGGCGGCCGCGCTCCCACTGCACTTGGACCGAGCCCAGCTTCTTCCCCGCGGGGATCGTCCCTGGCTCCCAGCGTCTGGGGCTTTCCCACATCTCGCCCCGGCAGCCTGGTCTGCCCTACCACATCTCCCCCGGCATCTCAGAGAAATACGCCCAGTTTTAACTTCCCAGCCGAGGTCCCGGCATTCATGCTCGCCAAGTCTGTCTCGAGCTGGTGGTGTTTATTAAGGAGTTTCGGTCCCTTGCTGCTCACCTGGTCGCCATCTTCCCCGGATCTCCGCTCTGCTCTAGGCTCAAATTTATAATCTTCCTGCCTTATCCTTCCAGAGTGCTGGGACTACAAGCAAAAGCCACTACCCCCTTCATCAGAGCTCTTCTTTGAGGGCCTCTGACAATTCCATTAACAGAAAAGAGATGAGGAAGCTTTGCCTGAGCCATGGGCCTCTGCCACAGGCCTGAGAGACCATCAGAGTTTCAGGAGTCTCATGAGGCTTGAATGATAAAAACCAGCAACCTGAGGAGTCTGAGTGAAAGAGCTGACGTCTGCCCCAATACATCTGCCAAATTCTACAACTTATAGGGCAAGGGTATAAATATTAAGCAAAAGATCTAGGGTAGTTTCATGGTGCTGAGGAGATGAGATTACAATTTAGGACCTGTCAGGGTGAGGGGCCCCAGTGAACATTAAGAGACTCAGTTGGAAATGTCGGGGTCAGTGGCCCAGCACGAAGAGCAGGTGAGTCTTGCCAATTACAGCAGAGCCACAACTCGGCTCCACCCTGCACAGGGGACCTAGGACATCAGATCCTCTCCACGGCTTCACAACAGGAAGGGTAAACCCTCTCCACATAGTGACCACAGCTACGGAAGTCTATAAAAGCTTACTTATTTTTTTCCAGAATTCAACCCAAAGTTATAAAGCTTGCCAAGAAAATAGGCCCCTAGACAACCAAAAAGTATGGTTAAAAGCAAATTAAAGAAAGAAACCTTCAGTTACTCAGACATTGTGGTTAACTGGTTAGGGTCATACTGTAAGTATATTATTTATGTGCTTAAGGAAAGAGAAGGAAAATGGTGCAAATAAATGAAAAGATTAAGAATTTTAACTGAGAATTATAATCTATTTTTAAAAGACTCAAACAGAAATCTTAGGGAAAATATATATATTATGAACTCAGGATCTGATATCAAGAACTCAACTGAAAGCAAATGCAAAAAACAACAATGAAAAACAAACAAACTTAAAAGGATTCAAAACAGTAACACTGAGCCTACATCTGACTTGGACTGAGATGACAGAAGCCATGGATAGTGTTAGGATGAAATCATCTCCAACCTCGAAATACATACACACCATGCCCAGTCCTCAGAAATGAAGGTGATATAAAGACATTTTCAGACAAATAAAAACAGAACACTTAATACCACCAGGCCTGCCTTAATGGCAAAAGGAAAAATTGTCCCATTATAAATACAGAAATGCAAGAAGGGAAGAAAATTAACAAAAAATGGTAAAAAACATGAGAAAATATAAATGAAGATGCATTCTACAGAACAAGATAACATTAATGTGTGAATTAGCATATATATAAAATTAAAGTCCATATCATACCACAGCAATATATGTGCACCCATGTTTATAACAGCACAGTTTGTAGTAGCTAAATCTTGGAAACAACCCAAATTCCCATCGACTGATGAATGGATAAAAAAGATGTAGGTTTTTTGCAAGGTATAAAAAAGGATAAACTCGAGACATTTATAGATATATGGATGGACCTTGAGACCATGCTCTTAAGTGGAATGAATCAGACACATGTATATATTTTGCATTATGTCTCTGATGTGAGAAACTGAAAGTGTAAAAACCAAAATGTATAATAGATATTGTAAAAAAAGGAAGAAATTGTTCAAAAGGAAAGGGGAACTTGGGAGAGGGGAGGGGGAAGGAAATGACAAGAAAAAAATGAAAAAGAAGGGTAAAATGAAAACAGAACTTTGTAAATAAGGAGGGGAAGAAGGGTTGAAGAGAGAGGAGGGGAACAGGAAAAAAAAGAATCAAAGAGTATCATGTACAGGTACAAATTCTCTGTGAAGAATGTGATTATTGTATATTTCTAAATGGTACCAATAAATTTAATAATAATAAAAAATTTAAAAAGTAAAGCACATAAAGACAACAAATAAGTTTGAGAGACAGAAAATAAAGCTTAAAGTCTAATGTTACTAAGAAGGTGGTAAAAGCAAAAGTTTGTACTAAACTGTAGTTGGCCAAGGATGCACACTTTCTAGAGTAATCACTAAAAACAGTGAAAGAATACAGATCACAGAAGTTAATATAGGCAGAAATAAAGAAAGAAAATACTTACTCAAATTGGTGGTATGAAAAGAAAGAAAAAGATATAAAACAAGACGTTTATAAAAATCACAATAATTGCAATAAATGTAAATGGGTTAAATACTAAATATACATTAAATGTAAATCTTAGACTATAAAAATGGATTTTGAAGAGCCAACTGTGCTGCTCACAAGAGGCAGCATTTAAATATAAGGATTCAGAAAGATGAAAACCAGACTGGAAAAGATATCAAAAGACTAGCCAAATGAAAGCTGATGTGGGTATGCAAATAGCAGAGATCCTGGACTTTAAAGCGAAATGTGACTGAAGATAGGATGCTGTTTTATAAACTTAAAAGTGATCGGTTCGCCAGAAAGCTATCACAATACTAAATCTATATGCATACAATCACCTAGTTTCTAAACATTTAAAGCAAAAGCTGTGATGAGAATTAAGAGGAGAAAAAACAAATCCATACTTACAGTGGGAAAATTTAATGCACTTGTCCCAATGGCTGATAACAGAGACAATAAAATTAGTAAGGAAAGCAAACTGAGCAACACAAGAAGTGAACTAATTGATAAATACAGAGTACCATACAATTTCCTTTACGTAATGTTCAAACCCAGGGAAAATAATGTTTCTAGGAATCACAACAGAGGGGAAATAAAAGCACAACTGTTGGAAATGAGGGAATTGGCCTGGGGGAAAGTTTTTGGGGTATAAGTAATGTTAAGTAACATTCTATTTCTTGGTCATTCCTGGGTGGTGATTCAGTGGGTATCTACACTTAGAGATGATGCATGAAGTTGTTATAATTGTTTATGTAATTAGATGTGACATACAACAATAAAAATTTTTATCTGCATATATCAAAATGGGTAAATCTTGAAACTGGTGTTGGATGAAAACAGTACATTGCAGAATGTTAATTTTTTGAAAAATATAAAAAATGCTATGTATTTACATGAAGATACATATATGTGTAGTAATGTATAATTCCCAAACAGGGAGGATAGGTACCAACTTCAGAAAAACAGTTATCTCTGTGGAAGCAGGGAAAGGAGATGTGCAAAAGAGGCTTCAGCTGTATCTGGAATCTTTTATTTCTTAAAATGGTCTGAAGTAAATACGGCAAAATGTCACCACCTATGAGATCTGGCTGGAGGACATACAGGCATCTGTTGTATTTGCTATAGTTTTCTACATAAAATATGGCCTGATTTTTTTTAAGTTTTAAACATTGTAAACATGTTCTTATAGCATCTGATATTCTAAAATAGCAGTTTTAACAACTGCAGCCTCTCACCATTGTAAATATCACAAAGATTTAGAGGCTCCGGTCCATGGTCACCCCGCCCCATTGCTCTAGGCCTGCAGAACAACATGGCAGAAAAACATGGGGGAGGAAAGTCACTCACCTCATGGCAGCTGGGAATTAGAGAAAGAGAGTTCAAAGGAGGCAGGGAAATGATAGACTCGTTGTTAAGATTTAGAAGTAAAATGTCTCTCATGTGTGGGGGAGGTCATTGGGTCATGTGGGTCCTGTGCCGATCCGTGGATAATCCACAAAGAGTTCAGGGCTGTCTTGGTTATGGGAGGTAGGGCCTGGTTGGAAGAGGAAGTTTACCGAGGCTGTCAGTGGGAAGGGTGCACCTCCCCCCAGCTCCTCCCCTCCGTCTCTGCTTCTTGACCACATGAGGTGAGCAGCTTTCATCTGCGGCAGGCCCTTCCACATGCTGTTCCTGCCTCTGAACCTGCCAACCACAGACTGCAGCTTCTGAAGCTCTGAGCCAGAAGAACCCTGACCTCCTTTATGCTGTGGGTATCAGGAATTATGTCTCAGTGATGAGAAAGTGACTGAAGTGCCCTTCAGAATTATGCCCCTGGTCGCCCACTTTCCCCAGGGAGGTCCCTCTTCCTAATAGTGCATTTATCTATGAGCTCCTCAGTGGTTAATCCTCGATAAACTCAGCACTGCCACAGTCCAATCACCTCTCCAGGCATCTCTAAGTCCAAACAAATTGACAATCAAGATAAGCCATCACACTGTCACCCTGGAGCCCTTGAAGTTAACTTCCATAGTGTGAATGCATAGTGCAGCTTCTGTGGTTGGCCAGAAAGGAACAAATGAGAAGGTCCAGGTAGGGAACCTCCCAAGGGAAGGAGGCAGGAGGACTGCTGTTGTCCCCTCTAACTTTAAAGTGAGAGGGCATGATTCCTAACCTTGATGTATCCAAGGACATCATTTCAGGTGCAGTTTCACTCCTTCCAGAGCTTTCTGTACGTGGGAGGGTCACAAAGTCCCGCTCCCTTCCGCCACGCCATTTGAGTAAAGGACGGCAAGGGAGCACTGGTATTCCTTCCCTGCGTTCAAGTAAAAAGAAACTGGACGTTACAGTTACAGCTTCCTCCTTCTACTCTTTTAATTGATGGTTTCCTACTTAACCCCAGAAGTGTGATAATGGGGGTTCTCTGAGCCATTCCTCCTCCTCCTTCCGCCTCCTTGTTTCCCGTGCACTTGTTTAAGGGCTGCTCATTTTCATTTGCAAGCTGTGGGTCCAGGAAATCCATGTGCACTACCCAGGAACAGTCACCCTAGGCCAGAGTCACGTTGCTGAGCCATGCACAGGCTGCTGCTTCTGACACAGAAGTATGTGAGAAGCTCAGCTTAGACCACACTGGAGTGGGAAGGTCACAGCAGGTGTCTTAGTTACTTCTTTTTCATTGCTAAGACAAAATACCCAAAACCCAGAGTTAAAAAGAAAGGATTTATTTGGCTCACGGTGGGGATTTCAGTCCATAATCAGCTGGCACATGGCAGAGGGAAAACTGTTCATGGCGGCAGAGGACAGCAGAAGCAACCAAGAGAGGCGAGGGATGGAAGACTCTGCCCTGTCTGTTGTGTGCAGACCACCTGCCCTAGGGCAGACGCAGCACACATGCCTGTAATCCAAGCACCGGACCACGAATCCATCACGAAATCTGGATTCAGCCACCTCTGACAAGCCGACGCCCCAGGACTGCATGAGGCTTTGGGGGACATCCAGACACAAACCGTAGCGACAGCACCAGCTGCAGAGGTGCAAGGTCAGGGTTGCAGCACAGGGACAAGCACACTCCCTCCTAGGACTGGCTGGCAGCTCCCAAACAGACAAGTACTGTCATCCCCATATACAAAGGGCCTCCCACAGGCCATGCACCACCCCAGCACCCTGAATGGCCACACCTCTAGAACAGAATGGGCCAATGGAAGATCTCTCAGTTGACCCCCTTTACATTCTCCCTGCCTATGGAGAAGTGTAAGTCTCCTAAAATCCTGTAACCCATCCCTGCTTGCAGTAGTAGAGCTCTAGGCCATGTAGGGCAGAGGAGGGCATGTCTTCACTCTCCACCAGCCTCTTCAAAGCACAGTAGAGAAGAGGTGATGATAATAAATCTCATGGCTGGTAGATTTTACATAAGGGCGAATGGGTTAGATGAGCAGTGTAATGAAGTCCCGGTGGAGCTGGACATGGGCACTGGCCTGTTGAGGTGTACCTGAGTAAACTGCTAAGTCTTGCACTGCACTGTGTCAGAGGGGAAGGCCCAGAGACTGCTGTGAACAGATGGTGGGTGGCGTCCTCTGTCCACAGTAATACTTCTGGGTTTAGAGCTGACACCATAGGAGGCGCTGCTGCCTGCCCGTATAAAGCACGGCTCTTGGCACGCCCAACAACCTCACTTGTCACAAACCAGAACTGACTTAGCAGCCAGCTCCAGTAATCCAAATCCTGTCCCCAGAAATCTATATGCACCCCTAAAATACTGTGCTGGCTCCGCATTACCTGTGCCACAAAATCCAAACTCCCTCCATGACATGCAGGTCACTACCAGATCTGCCCAGTCTACTCCTGGCCCCCTGTCGCCCTGGGCACCAGAGACACGCATGTGCTTGCTGCTTCTCATGTGTGCTGCCTACCCCGGCTGCACATCTCTGCGCCTACTCAGGCGAGTGCACTTTCTCCCCTCTCAGCTGCAGAAAACTCATTCTCTCAGGCCTACATTAAAAGGCTCCTGCCCCATGATACACCTCGTTCTTCAATTCAGAATGCCTCAGTCTTTCTCAGAGGCCACATGTGCACCCTGATTCAGCTTGTTCCATTCTGGCTTTGTGTTCTTCACGTGCTTATTCATCCAACAGGCCTGTACGAAGACATCTGCTATGTGCCAGTCCCTAGCCACTGCTCTGGTCCAGGCCTGGAGAGCCTCAGTGCTGGAGATTGGCATGCCCGTAGCTGCATTGCAGGACAACATGGAAATCAGAATGTGCCCATCACCTACCGAAACCTTTCAGTGGCTTCCTACCTTGTTTTGAGCAAAAGACTACAGGACCTCAGCCAGGTCTCCTTGGAGCTTCCCCGTCCTGCAGCCCTCACACTCCAGTCCCCACTAGCCTCCACCCTGATTCACCTCCTTCACCATCCAGTGCGCTTTTGCTCCTGGCATTTGCCCTGGCTGTTGCGTTGCCTGGAAAGCCATCCCCACAGTATTTGTGTGGCTTTCCCTGTGTGTCTTTCTGGTTCTTTGTCAATATGGTTGGACAAGCGTGTCCCTCAAGGTTTCATGTGTTGGAAGCTTGGTCCCAGTGTGGTGATGTTGAGAGGTGCTGAGACCTTTAAGAGGTGGGGCCCAGTGAGAGGTCATTAGGTCACTGGGGCGTGGCCTCAGGAGGCCACTGTGTAGTTCTCACCAGACCCTAGTCTCTCTGGCATCTGGTCTTGCAATGGTCTCATCAGCACCACACTGCTTAGAATTTCAACCTCCAAAATTGTGGCCTGAAAGACCGAGCAAGGGTGAAATGAGTTGTCATATACATACACATTTATGTATACATATACCAGCTCCCCACTGTGAATGTAATCTCTGTGTGCTGCAAACATGTACGCATAACAGTCTTTAAAACTGAAAAAAAAAAACCCTGTAAGCGAAACAAACCTCTTTTCTTTATAAATTACCTAGCCTCAGGCACTTCACTGTGGTAACAGAAAGTGGACTCACGTTTCACCAGCCACCTATATCCCCGCACTTGTATCCTCCTTCCTAAGCATGTATTCCATTGTATATTTTGCTTATTTATCATTAATTGTTCGCCCCTCCAGTGGACTGCAAACTCTGTATGTCAGAAGACGTTTCTACTGTCTTGTACTGTTGTGCATGGGGCAGCATCTGCCATGTCATAGGTGCTTGGTAAATAAATCACAGGATGAGGGCATCCTACAGGAGACGTGAGCAAGGGCAGAGGCAGAATCTCAGCCAATCTAAAGCCCACTCCCACAGCCTAGAGAGCTCACATGCCAGAGAACAGGGATCCAAAATATGTCTCGTATTCATTGGCTTCTCCTGCTGGTATGATCAGAAAAACACTGAACAGGTGACGTGGCCTGATCCATAGCTGCCCCTTCAACCCCAAGCATGTGTGAACCATCCGCTACACACCAAGGATGGTGGGGGCCTCTGGGGCTCAGGAAGAGTAAGACTGGCCTGTTCAGCACCCTTATGAACACAAAGTGAACACACAGCAGGATTATAAACTATAACAAGTGCCAGAACTCCTGTGCAAATCACATCCTTCTGCAAGTAGGAGGTAATTTTGTTTAGTGAGTAGCAATGTACTTAGAGAAATCACACTGTCTGGTTACTAAATTCTACTCTTTATTAGATGTGCGGCCTTAGGCAAGTAACTCATCTCCTCTGGGCTTTTGTTTCTTGCTGTACAAAACAGGAACCTTCTTTTGGTTTTGTTTTCATCTCACTACAGTGACTTTTGGTTTAGTCTTTTGGTATAGCCGCAGTTTCCCAGGCTGGACCCAATTTGCGATCTTTCGGCCTCAGCCTCCTGAATAGGTACAGGCCGGTGCTGCCAAGCCCAGCTAAGACAAGAATATCAACAGTGCATACATAATCATTTGGGTTCATGTGAGGATTAAATAGGTAATCCGTAAATAGACTGTCATGATAATATGTCATTCGATGGCCACTGCTGTCAGAAGGGCTTGCCTGGGAGATCCAGCACAGCCCCAGGCCTTGCTGTATGAAGCTCGCTGCTAAGATAAGTAGATGTTTTCTAACTGGTCTGAATTGTGTGATCGATCAGTGGCAGGGACAGCAGAAAGCAGCCAGGATTTTCCATTGCCTAAGCCTTGCGCTAATCAGCACAACACACTCCTTCCTACCAGCTTGTGATGTGAGTACGCCCCTGTGCAGAGCACGATGATGGCTTGGGATAGTTCCTATAATGGTCCATCGTGCAGTGTGCTCAGCAGCAAACAGCAAGATCACAGGGCCTCCTGCGGCTGGAGCTGCCGTTAGTGTCCCCGAGCAATCGTGTCCTGGCTTCTCAGCATCTTTCCTGTTCCCCCAGCTTCCACCCCAGTCCACAAGCATGAGATGGCCCTGGATGAGGTCCCAGTTCCCGTCTAAACCTATACCTGAGCTGAGCTCTCAGCTTCTTCCAGCCAGCAGCCCTCCCAGCCCAGCCACTCCAACTCGCCACAGTCTGGCAGGGTAGGTTCCGGGGCCTTCCCAGGATTCCCTCAGTAGTTTCCACAAGCCCTGACTCCCCTTTGCTCCCTACTTCCCCTTCTTTTCTTTCAGAGATCCTACCGCTGCAGCAAACTCCCAGTGGCCACATAACTTCAAGGCCCCCTTGCTTTGCATCTCAGAAGCACTAGATGAGCTATGTTTCTCCAGTACTTAGCAGAATATGTCATGCTGTTTGTTATGCAGTTCGTCCCTGTATCCGTGGGTTCAGCATCTGTGGACTCAGCCAACTGTGAATTGAAAATATTCAAGAAAAAATTACATTGTACTTAACACATTTGGGCTTTTTTTCTTGTCATGATTCCCTAAACCACATAGTATATAGCACTACACTGTATTATATGTTATAAATTTCATCATTAATTATATCTGAGAGTGTGATAAGTACTAAACACAGTGAGTAGCAAACAAATTGTTTTGGTTCGAAGGAGTGGCTTGTGCCCTGAGCACCAAACGATGGATGAGTACCAGACAGAATTCTGAAGTCAAAATGCACCGAGTACCAAATCTGATAAGTTAGAAAGCAGTGGAGCGTCAAGGTGTGACTGCAATCTATACATGATTTAGAGTGTATGCAATGATGTGCGCATAGGCTAAATGCAAATACATTTTATATAAGATACTTGAGTATCCACGAGGGACCTGTGTTGTGGTTTAGATAAAAAGATCCCTAAAAGATTTATATGTTGAGAGGCTTCTGGGAGGTGATTAGATCAGGGAGCTGAATGGGCTACTAGGAGGCAGGGCTTAGTTAAAAGAAGGGGATCTCTGGGGCACGCCTTTGAGGGTGCATCTTTTCTTGGGCTCTTTTCCTTCCTTTCTGCTTCCTGGTCTCTATGAGGTAAGCAGCTTTCCTCTATGAAGCCCTTCACTATAATGTTCCTGCCTCAGAGCCAAGCAGGCACGGACCCAACCCTCTGAAACTGTGAGCCAAAACCTTCAAGTTGTGAGTGCCAGGCATTTTGTTCCAGTCATGGAACAGTGGCTAATAGGGCCTAGAAGGAATTCCTCATGAACGCTGAGGGATGACTATTACTATGGTGTGTATCTAGATGTCTACCCAAAGCCTCATGTGCTCATAGAGGGGGCTTTGGGGAGCTGGCTGGATCTAGGGTATGTGATATTGGGATTAAGGGTGTGTGGTACTAAATTAGTTCAGTGTTTGGTTTAGCATAGTTCTGGTTGTGGATACTGGGAAGGACCACGTTGGGTGTGGGTGACACCACCCAAAAGGCTGGTAGCCTGGATAGGACAAAAGAGATAAGGAAGCTCACTGATGCTCCTCCTTGTCTCCTGCCTGCTCTACCATGGACTGTTTCTCCTCTGCCATGCCACCTGCACTGGAGGAAATCAGCTATGGACTGAAACCTTTATAAGCTGTGAGCTGAAATAAATCTTTCCTCCTTTAACTTTGGGTGTCAGGTATGTTATCCCAACAATGAGAAAAGTAACTATTCCCTCCCACATAAATAGCACCTCCTTAAAGACAGACACTATTTCTCCTCGTTTTGTGCCCTCTGTGTCTAGCACACAATAGGAGGATAATAAATGTTGGTTATAGTGAACAAGCCAATGACAGAAAGAAGGAAGTGAGGGAAGGAAGGTGGGGGGAGGGAGCAGCCAATGGGGGTGGGACAGGGTGGCAGAAGGGCCAAGGCCTGGACAGTGTGCTGGCGAGTTGGCTCTGGGTGAGGGTTAAACAAGAGGATTACCCAAGTGGTTCCACTATAGTATAAGAGCATGGAACCCAGTCTCCAAATCTGTGGTTCACCAGGTATGACCCAAAGCAGTTCACTTACCATAGTATGATTGACCTATAAAGGACAGGAGTTGTACTAGGTAAGCCCTCCAGTATTAATGTCACAGTTTTTTAATCCAATTCTTGAGTGGTAAATTTGATACAAACAGGAAAATACACCCTTCATCTCCAGGTCCCCCAAGTGCCCCTCTGTGAGAACCCAGAAATGAGTTCACTGCAGTCGCCCCATGGATTTCTGCAGTGGTCTTTCTTACACTTGAAAGGCCCAACGCTGGATGTAATTGTGTCACTGACTCTGGTCAGCAGTACAGGGCCTGCGTTCCCTGGGTCAAATGTAAGCAGAATTTCATGGCATGGACAGGAGGCTGGGAAGGAGGGAAGGAGGGACAGAGGGAGGGAGTGACGGAAGGAGGGAAGGAGAGAGGGCAAAAGCACAATCTATTCACCATGATTCAGGTAATAGAAATAAATTGTGAGGCATCAAGCTTTGGGGGTTGGGGAACGTGCTTAGGGAATAAGAAAGAAATGGAGAGATGAAATAAATTGTCCTTTATGTGATCTGAGTATCACGTTTTTCTCATCTTGCCTGGAGCCAAAGCAATGAGACACTCCCTTGAAATATTATAGTGCAGGAAGCAGTGAGAGTATATGCTCTAGAGACAGCCAGACCAGTCTGTCCCTTGCTAGCAGTGGGATGCTGAGCTAGTGTCTTTGTTCCTGTAAGACTCAGTTTCCTCTCAGTCAACAACAAATCACATGTACGACAAAGGTCCCATAAGATTGTGTTGCCCGGTGATATCATAGCCTTTCTGCCTTGTGTGCATACTGTGTGCTTTGTACCCACGATAGTGAAATGCACTTCTCAGAATATGCCCCTGTGACTGCATGGGTAATTCCAGTAACTACTTGATGGGAACTTTGAGAGAGTTTTAAAAATACACAATTCTCAGCTGTGGCTGCTAAAGCTACTGGATGGACTAATGAGGGATGACCACACAATCCCAAAATACCCCTCCACAGATTACTTCTTAATTACAAAGGAAATGGTAACTACACTGCAGAATCCTGGCAAACACAACCTCAACCAAGTGATGGTAATGTCATCAGTAAGGGACATCCTGGCATTCTGTGTCCCCTGATGTGATGAGCTGGGAGCACATCACCCACCACTTTCTTGCCAACAAGAATTAACTTGAATCTCTCCACAAGGAAGCATTACACCAATCCAAGTGGAGGGCACTTGGCAAAACAACTCACTTGGGCTCTTTGAAATAGCCGATATCAAGAAAAGAAAAAAAAGGAGGGTGTTCTGCTTAAAGGAGATTAAAGAAAACTGAAAAGCAAATCCCATCTGTGATTATTGATTAGATCCTGGATTGAAAGAAAGAACGGTAAGGAAGGGAAGGGAGGAAAAGGAGAGATTGAACAGAAAGAGGAGGATTTTTATTGAGAAAATGGGGAAAGTTGAGCATGATTTGGGGCATCCTCCAAAGTCCATGTGTGGGAAATCCCCCCCCACATCAGCAGTGTTGACAGGTGTGACCTTTAAGAGGTGACTTGGTCACAGGACTCTGCCCCCCATGAATGGGTTAATGCCTCCGTCTGGAGCAGGTGCCTGATGAACGGATGAGTTTCCCACACACACACCATCAACCTTTCCCCACGGGAAGACACAGAAAGAAGAGCTCCACCTTGCTCTGGGACTGCCCAGCCCCCAGCACTATGAGGAATACACTTCTTTTCATTATAAATGATTCATTCTGTTGTATATACATACATGTATCAATTCAGACATGTTGATAGAGACACCAAAATGTGAAACTAGGTTTACAAAACTACTAGTGAACTAAATGTTTTGTTGTATATTCCCACAACTTTCTGTACATTCTAAATGTTTTCAGAATAAAGATTTGGGGGAAGGATAACCCAGGCACATTCTTGGTATTTAATAAGGGCTCAATAAATGGTGCATATGGTATACTGGTGATAATGATATCTTGCTGTCATGGAAATTACAAAAATCTGAAGATGCCCGTCTTCTCCCACATCTGTTTCTGACATGCTCTGAGAGGTGGCTCAAGTCACCAACCCACTGTGGTGCTCAGTTTTCCCAGCTATAAAGCAAGAGATGTACTGGATGGATTGGAGCCATGTGTGGGATACCAAGGAGAATAAGAGTAGCCAGAGGTTGATAGAGCTTACATATGAGATGAAGAAATTAAATTCTTTGCAGGGGTTGGAATAGATCCATCTGCATCACTGCAACTGTGCTGGTGAAACACTGATTATTTGTATGAGGTCTACCTTGTTTATTTTTCTTTCATTAATCCTCTTTCATACCGAGGAAATTATTGTCTCCCTGTGATTTTTAGTGTCCTATGAAGATTTGGAGGGAGGATAAGGCTAGTTTTAAAAGGATAGGAGAAAAGCTAGGCCCTAAGATGGCAATACAATTCTGAAAACATTGAAGAAACATCTTCTGTGTCATGCATTTGGGCTACAAAAAAAAAAAGTAAGATCTTTTCTAAATCTTCAGAACATGTTAGGGAAAATTTTTTAAAAGACACAACCAAGGGAGATCCGGGGAAGATGGCGACCGGGTGAGCAGCAAGGGAGCGAACCTCCTTAATAAACACCACCAGCTCGAGACAGACTTGGTGAGCATGAATGCCGGGACCTCGGCTGGGAAGTTTAAACTGGGCGTATTTCTCTGAGATGCTGGGGGAGATGTGGTAGGGCGGACCAGGCTGCCGGGGCGAGACGTGGGAAAGTCCCAGACGCTGGGAGCCGGGGACGATCCCCGCGGGGAAGAAGCGGGGATCGGTCCAGGCGCAGTGGGAGCGCGGCCGCCTCGGGCCCTCCCGCCCCCCCGAG
>PVLD010033392.1:0-13708 GCA_004027595.1 Dinomys branickii
TACACTTGTTATTAGATGAGAAACTGAGGGACTGAGATCGGGTCAATTGCCCAATATTACTAAACTAGTTAAGTGTCAGTTTTAACTCAGGCAGTCTGGTTAAAGGCCTGCATCCTTAACCCCTACAGTCACATAGTAGTGAGACAGGAAAATAAAACCTCAACCTGAATGATACCTGGGGCAAGTTCGTGTTCTCTAAAATCAAAGAATGAATTTTAGGAACAACGGAGGTTAAGAGCAGAATATATTCATTGAGGGAAAGAAAGCTTCTGCCCAAGAGAGGGACAGAAGTGAGGCATGAGTGGGTTACCCAGGACTCTGTCTTTATTAGGGACTTTTATAGAGCAAAATCATGAGGTGGGGCAAGTCCAATATAGGGGGAAAATGGACAAAACTACGGTCAGCCAATAAGGTTACAAGTATAATTGTTCAGGTAAAATTGAGTAAACTGGGATCGGATGGGGAAGCAGGTCACGCAGCAAGCGGGCATGAACACAGAACCCGGGCTTTTCCTGCAGGGGGCAGGGCTAGTGCCGCTTCCTGGCTTTTTCAAGGTGGGTGTTACTTATTTAGAATATCAATCCCTGACGTTTACACCTAGGGAGGTGTATGGATGCATTTGTTTAGTCCTTTTGTCTTGAGGTCTGGCCCACAGGTGTCTTTTATGTTGGCTCCTTCGAGGGCCTGGCCCTGTCTGACTGCCTATAATATTTCTATCTAACTCAGCTGCCTATAATATAGGTGCTTCTTAGATATATGTTGGATGAATATTGTGCAAGAACATGTAAATGAGAACCATGTAAAGGGAAGATTCTAGTACGCATGTATACTTCATACAGTGGCCATGTTCCTCAAATGGAACGCAAATACATTCTTTGTAAGTTTGATGCATTTTTATCAGTGTGCCCAGCATATTATAGTTTGAAATGTAACCTATACAGTACATTAAGAGTTCCTGCTGCTCACAGATTCGGAGTGACCCATATTTTGTGTGTTCAGATCTTTTTATGTCATACTAATAATCACCTTCAAAATTGTCAGATTTTATATGTTTAGTTATGTAACACACTCACTTTTTCTAAATGTTATAGACAACTAAGTTAGATAAAAATATTATAGGCAGTCAGATCTGTCTGGGCCCTCTAAGGAGCCAGTGCAGAAGGTAATTGAAAGGAACAGTTAAGGCTTTATTTATTTTTTTGACCAATTTTGCATGCTTTTATCTGGTAATCTGAACGGCTAATTTGAAGCCGACATATGCAATGTAACAACCATTGTTGAATTCCTATCATCTTGTTTGGTGAAACTCTGTATCGTTTATAATGTCTTTTTAAATTTTTTTTCTCTTTAATGGTTTGATCAATCTTGCAATCTGGTGATCTGACCAACTTCAATGAAGATAAAAATGTGTAACATAACAACCACTGCCAATCCCTATCATTCATTCTGAAACCCTGTATCATTTTTACTGTTTTTGCTTTGTTTTGTTTTATCTATGTTGTTGGCATTTTGCTATTGTTCTTTTTTTCAAATTCTCTTTAAAATAAAAAAAAGGAATGAAACTGAAAAAAAAAAAAAAAAAGAAGGCAAGAGACCTTACAACTGTGTGACGGGCAGGTACCTCTACTGTGGGCCAGGCCTCAAGACAAAAGATAAAACAAAGGCACCCATATACTTCCCCAGGATAAACATCGGGGATCGATACTCTAAATAGGTATCTATCACCCTGAGGAAGCCAGGAAGAGCCACTAACCCGACGCCCTACAGGAAAAGCCCCTGCTCTGTATTCATGCCGGCTTGCTGGTGACTTGCTTCCCCATTTGGTCCCAATGTAATCAATTTTACCTGAGCAGTTGTAATCTTATTGGCTGACCATAGTTTTGTCCCACCTCATGCCCACCTTGTGATTTCCCATGTTTCCCACCTTGGACCCACCTCACATCGTAGATTTGCTCTATAAAAATTCCTGGAAAAGGCAGGGTCCTTCGCAACCTGTTTGGGACCCCTCCGTCTCTATTGGAGGGAAGCTTTCTTTCCCCCAGTAAATATATCCTGCTCTTAACTTCATTGTTCCTAAAATTCATTCTTTGATGTTAGAGAGCACAAACTCATACCAGACATCTAGCAAATTGGGAGTTTCTTTCCCCTGTATCATAAAGCAGGAAGGACTGGCAAATATCCTTTAACGTATCCTGTTCCACTTCCCTCCAAACCACATAGCCACCCCCACCCCTAACTACAAGGCCAGAAAGACGATGCTCCTTCTAGGGCTTCGGGGAAGTAGAATGCATTGGGCCAACCTGAGGGAATTAATAGAAAGTAATCATGTCAACTTCCTTTCATTTTGGTGATAAAAAGAGAGTTAATTTTTATGTCATTTGCTGAAAACAAGAAAGCTGACCTATTCTGCCAGGTGAGTCTCCTGAAGCCTTGATGGGTAGAGTGATGTAATAAAAACTTGGGTGAACTTCAAAAGGTGCTGAGCAGATATTTCCTTTAGTCAGGTATATTTTACAAATACTTTAAAATGTAGGCTATTAAACATGAACAATTTTCCATTTATTGAAGATTATCTAGGTGCTCATATTATAATAATCTTGGAAAGTAAAGTGTATTCCCAATTTATAGTTTTAAAAAAATGCACAAAGGTTAAGCAACAGCCCCCCCATATGGCAGAGCCAGGCATTAAAACCAAAATCATGTTCATTGTTTTCCTGGATTATTAGATGAAATTTGATGTGTTTTCTCTTTCTACTTCCTGGGGTTCTATATCAGGATCCCACTCTAAAACAGATGACAAGGAAATGTTCTTGAGAGATACAAGCCCCTTCCAGTATCATGGAGACATCAAGGGGAACCATGTTCAAAATCTTAAATAAATACAGACCCCTTGATAACTGTCCTATGTAGGTTCTGTGTCATCACTTGAACTTAATAATGTGAGATTTACTACAGTGTCAATCCAGTGGATGTGAAATCATATCTTATGTGGTATTACATTGCGTTTTCCCAATTTTCATTACATACTTTCATACTTGGTTATTCAGGTTTTGCCTACTGTGGACCACCTGTGTATATCCCTTCTTTGTCTATTATAGATAATATAAATGGATTCAATACAAGACCCACAGCAACTCACTGGGTGAGCCAGCCATAGAGATGAACTGACTAAGGCTAAGGAGACCTTGCTTAAGTTTCCTGAGCTGATAATTTTAAGTGGAGATCTCGATTATGGGTATTTGAGCAGTGGTTCTTAGCCCATATCTTTTGTTTTATAATGCATGTTAGAACCCACAGTCATGTAAGGAAAAACAGAGAAAAGGAACAGATGATTTCAAACATGTAACTATAGTCCACATGTCTATTTGTACAATTTAGACCATATGCCATGTATCTAATGCAGGTTTGTGGTTACCATAGATTAGTTACTTGTGTTCTCATAAAAACCTGTGAGGTAAGATATATAATTTCTATTTTATAGGTGAGGAGACTGAAGCTCAGAGAAGTGAAGAAATTTGCCTTAGGTTGAATTACAGCTCATAAGAACTAGACTCGTAACTCATAAAGAATCTGATTACAAAGACTGCCCGGTTTCTTTGTGGCTGGATTTGACTTCATCTAATAATCCAGCAAAACGATAAACACAAAGGGAGAGGAGAAGCACCTGGCATATGTTTTCTAGCTCTTTTAGGAAACAGACTTGTTCCTTTGGCAGTGTACATGTGAATCTACAAGAAGGCTGTTATTGTAGACATCAAGAGAATGAGTACTATCAAGAAAGGAATGTTCCACCAGTGTTACCATGGCAGAACTGGAAGGATCTACAGTGTTACGCAGCATGCTGTTGGCATTGGAAACGAGTAAGTTAAGGGTAAGGTTCTCACTAGAAGTATTAATGTGAGTACTGAGCATCAAGCTCTCTAAGAGCCAAGATAGCTTTCTGAAATGCATGAAGGAAAATAACTGGGAAAAGAAGAAAGCAAAAGACAAAGGTACCCTGGCTCAATTCTGTTATCAGCCTGCTTGCCCAGAGAAGCACACTTCCAAGGGAAAGGAGCCTGAATTTCTGGGCCCTATTCCCTATGAATTTATGTAAGAAAAGTAAGATCTGTCATAAATAAAAAGCAACCGCTTCCCAACTAAAATGTGTGGTGGTTCACCATAATGTTGCCTGTCCATAAATATTGCTGTTATGAAGTAAAGGTTTTCCACAAATCAGCCCTGACTTATCATCTCTTTAACCAGGTCTTGACCTCCTGTCCCAACTTCTTTTCAGAATCCCAAGAAACTTGGGTGAGGCCAAGTCTACATCTACCATCTTTCTTCAGAACCCTAGCCCAGGGGCAGCCATAACCAACTGGCTGATCCCTGCTGTCTCCTATTAACCAGCTGGGCTAGGTGAGCTCTCACAGATTCATCTACCACTGACTCAGACTTCTCCAATAAAATTCACTCAACACTTTTCACGGGAAACCAAAAAATTCCAAGTTGCAATTTTCAATCTCAGCTACACACTAAAAAAAAAAATCCTGATTCCCTCTCATCTGAGACCCGTTATATCACGATTCCTGGGGGATGATAACCAGGAATTCAGAACAATGGAAGCTCCTCAGGTGATTCCAAAATACAACTAAGATTGACAACCACTGGTAGGGAAGCCATCTTCTTCAGACTCCAGCAGCTACAATCACTGAAATCTGACTTCCGCATTTTAGCATTCATAGCAAATTCCTGGAACACTTGATAGCCCCAGAGAGTTCATGTTTGAGTCCAGATACAGGAATTCACATTCGTCACAATCATATCAGATAGTTTCATTACAAATTAGCAGCAGACCATATTTTGGGAAATGCTGCATCAGAGGCATGGAAGTGAAACAGGAGCAGGAAGCTTCTGGCTCTTTAAGGCTTGATTAGGGGCATGTGTTTAAAGCTGTGGTGACTAGCAGGTCAAGAGTATTTATTTTCCCCTCCAGGATAAGGTAAGCGTGCAAGTCCTGGAATGGCCTCCTTTTAGGTTACCTCAGCCTTTTGAAGGTGTACTGCCTTGTTCCCAGCCCTGGAGAGGGGGGAAGGAGATGCTTGCTTATTTACCTGCTCTTTCTGTTTGTTTCATGTTAATAGGCCAAGTGAGGAGACCTGCTTCGGCTCTCGAGATCCTCGCATAGAAGGCAAAATAGGACCTGTTTGCCTGCCCTTTTTTTTCTTGGCCCATCTTCAGTGGTTGTGAACCTAGGTTTTGGTTACTTGCATGAAAGAGGGGTCACAGTGGCATCCTTTGGCCTGAGGTTGGAAGCTGTTGCTGAATACTGAGCCATTCAACATGATTATCCTCAGCACTCTTAGACTCCTCCTCCTTTTTGGACCAATGCTGTATGTGGAAGATAGAGTCCAAATGGCAGAGGTGGGGCAGCCCTCTGTCACCTCCCTGGCTGAGAGCTCTACTTTGCCGCATGCTGCAACCTCTGTCATGCCCCTTGTTGAGAAGCTGCTAGAAGAAGCCCCTGGAAAGGAACAGAGAAAGCCGTACCTCCAAGGCCCTCCCCTGCAGTACATGCTGGAGTTGTACCAGCGTTCAGCTGACTCAGATGGGCACCCTAGGGAAAACCGCACAATTGGGGCCGCTATGGTGAGGCTGGTGATGCCCTCAGCCAATGTAACAACGCATCATAGAGGTGAGTTCTCATGTCCCCGTACTAGGAAGAGGGGTGAGAAATGCAGGAGTGGGTAGAGGACCAGTAATCTGTGGTTTGTAGTCAGCCCTATTGTTCATGGGTGGATTGCTTCCTCAGGCATGGTTTTCAAAGGATTCCAAGCTTGGGAAAAGCTGCTATCAAGCCTACGCCCTTTTTAGGCCCACAATTTAAAACTAGAATTCACTGGGGCTTAGAGAGGAAAGTTTCAAGCCCCAGGGCAAATAAGGAATGTGTACCCCCCTGTCTTTCAGAGAAATCTTATAGGTTGTTATAGCTCTAAAAATTGTATTTGAGATATACTCAGCTGCATTCCTGGGCAGAGCTGTTTATGTGGTTTTTTTGTTTTTAGAGGCTGAGCTAGGGGAAATATACAAAGACTCAGAAAGGACAGAAACAAGCTAATATTTGAGGGTCTGTATACATGACTGTGTGAACATGTCATTGTACTTAATCTGTAAGCAGACTGCCATTTGTTGTCAGGTGGCAGTTACTTTGATTTGAAAGATAGGAAAACTAAGGAATGGAGAGAGATAACATTGCAAATGTCACACAGATAGTGGATGCAGAGATAGGGCTTGAGCTCAGGACTAATTCTAAAATCTGTCCATAATGTCTCAAGTTTTAAATACAGAATCCTAATGTCCTTGTCCATCAAGCAATGTTCCTATTTAGGGTATGTTGCTACTCTGGAATATTGGCCTTAAATGTGTTTTGGAATTTTCCTTGTCTCCATTAGTGCTTGATTTTGTTTTGAAAATCTGCATTAAACTGTTCTAAGAAACCGGCTCCCAAAGTGTAGGGCTCTGTAGAGATGTATTCAAGCCATCGATTTCAAGGAACTCTTGAGATCTTCATGAGATCAATCTGGAGCTTTCTCTCATCTTAGATAACCACAGACGGACACTGTGCCCCATAAAAGAACCAAAATTTACCTAGACATCCTTTACTGTGAGTTTATGTTGTCCCAGGCATTTTACAACACATTTTTTCAAACATTATCTCCTTTAATTCTTGTGCCTACCAGATATGGTAAGTAGGATTAATAGCGCTATTTTATAGGTGAAGAACCCAAGGTTCAGAATAATTTCACCAATGTTACCTGGCTGGTAATAGATAGAGGAGGGTGTCAAACCTATGCTCTCAGGCCCCAGAGCCTGTGCTTTTAATTGCCATGGTCTGTTGAGTCCCCAACAGATTTTGCTTGAGCAGTAGGTACTCTGGATTGAATGCACAGAGAAAAGTAATTACTTTCCTGTCCCGAGAAGCTCCTAGCATAGAAGAATGGGTAAGCAATCACATAACGATGTTACGGTATTCAGAGTGATCTGAAGAAGGTAAGCAGCAAGACTCTCAGGATGCCAAAGAAGAAATGGCTCACGGTATGGAGCAAGAAAGAGGAAAGTGAATGTTCAAGGGCCTCACTTAGGAGCCAACGTTTGAGCTGGAACTTGGGGAAGTAGAAAGGCGAATATGCATACAGACAGAGAAGCACATTCTGACTTAGGGAAGAGAAAATTGCTTGGTGTGATGGAGTTTTATTCAATAAATACTTTTATTCAACACCTAAGGAGTGCTAGGTAAATAGATATGATTAAGACCGGTAAAACCCTTACTGTCATGGAGCATATGTCCTTAGATGGGAGATAGAAAAGCAAATATAGTTAAATCATTGCAAATTACAGCAAGTACCATCAAAGAATGAGATAATGCTGTTATGGTATAGAATAGCACTGCTGTCAGCTCTTCCTATGGAGTTATAAGTGAAGGTGTTTTGGAAAAGGTGACATTTTAGCTCAGGTCTATAAGGTAAAAAGCTAGGCATTAAAAAGTAGAGAAAAAGTTCATTCAGGTGGAAGGAACATGTGCAAAACCCTAGAGCAGTGATGGCGAACCTTTTAGAGGGTTCGGTGCTAACAAGCAGCTGGCTGCAGCACACATGCTATAGGTTCACCACCACTGTGAAACAAGCTTGTCAAGTAGCAGCGTGACAGGAGCTAAGTAAATGTTGTGGATCATGGCCAGATCTGAGATTATGAGAAGCAGGGACTGCTAGGCTCAAGGGATCTGGATTCCATTCCTAAGTGCAGGAGACAGCTGGGCGAATCAGAGTTGTACAGGAGAGATAAAGGTAAAAGGAAGTTGCCTAGAATTTGGCAGGTATTCCTGGGTGACTTAGAAACACACTGCCATCTAGGAACTCTGGAAAGGAACTAAGTAGTCCCTTCGTGCTCTGCCTCCTCACCAACCCCACTCTGCTTGGGCAAATAATATGATGTCAAGGTCTGAAAGGACATTTCCTCCCCAGAGCCTGCTGGAAGTTTAGGTTGGGCTCCTTTCCAGGTAGAGTGGGGCAGGTATACGGGTGCATCCTTGAAAAAATTCTTATAAGATGGGATTGTAGAATAACTGGAGACAGCAAATAGAAGTCTGGCTTGGACCTCATGTGATCGGTGGTTAGTGACCCAAACATGAGAGTATAAGTGGAATGTAAACATTCAAAAATTGTCTGGAACAGGAACACATAAAAACTGTGTTGAAAAGTCCCTGCAGTACTGAAAAATTCCAGGTCTGTGGATTCCATGGAGAAAGAAGTTTAGGTGAATAATATATAAATTCACATGGAAATGCTTACTAAGACCATTGAGGATGAGAGAAGGCTTTTTCTTAACAGTAGCTGGTTTTGTAGTCTGTGTTCCTTACCTTTGCCAAGAGGGGAAGTAGGTCAGAGCATTGAACAGTAGGTGTCAGCACTAGAGTTTAGAATAAAGCTCTTCATCAATAAGGGTTATGCATCTTTCATTTGACTTCTCTGAACACGAAATACAGTATTTATGTGATCCGGCCTTGTTAAAATAGCATTTAGGTAAGTGGTAACAAAATGAATAGGCTAAATGCTGAACCATTACCAGCAAGGACAGAACAGAGAGAGATTGAAGGGTAAAGAAGAGATGGCCAAAGGAGGAAAAGATACTTAAGAAATAGTTCTTGAAACTAGTAGAAGGTAGAAATGGCAAAAGCAGCTGTCCTCGCTACTGGGGGATAGGTCAGTTATTTGTGGTGGCGCTCTCAGATTTGACATGATGATCGGCAAGCACCCTATATTGCATTTGGGGCCCCAAAGCATCATATGTGTAATATTGTGACATGATGACTTTCTTAATTTGTATATGTCTCAACACCTCTCTTAATTGGTTACCTAATACAGTCTTTGCTTGGTTAATGACTGAGTTGAGTTTCTGCAGCAAGGTTGTTAGATGGATTGGTTGCTAAGTGAGGAGTTGTATATAGTATGTGCACAGTATTCAGAACAAAGAAACAGAGGAAGCTCCAACTTTGATGACTGCTTAGAGTTTGCAAATACTGTAATGTATAACAGGAGCTAAAACTACAATATTATACTGTACAGTATAGTCAGCAAAAATTACAGGATTATATAAGCAAGGTACAAAAGGGACAATGAGGCTCTATGAGCAAGACATACAGAACTGTACCAAAAAAAACAAAAAAAGCATGAGTCATAAATTCAAACAGTGGGCCTCAGTTATACAGCCGAACAGTCATTAAGTAGGCAGGTCATTAAATGAGAAATATCTGTGATAGTCAATAATATAATTTATCTACTTCCTTGAATGGAATATGACATAACAGTTGTGTATTTGAATTTTTATCTGGTGAACATAGCTCTGTGAGTGAACTCAAAGTGAAACATGATTTCTTGCTGGAAACAGACTTGGGTTCAAATCTTGACTCTACCACATAATAACTGTGTGTCCTGTCTGTTTTGATTCGTGGTTCTGGGGATTGAGCACAGGGCTTCGATGCTAGGTAAGTGCTCTTCCACTGAGACACATTCTCAGCCCTCGGCTCTGTGTCCTTTATAAGCTTCTGTGATCCTCAATTTTCTTGTTGGCAAAATGATGATAAAAAATGTTTCAGCCCAGTGAGGATTAAAGAGTTTATAAACATAAAGAACCTACTATGTTAATAAACACTTAAGAAACTATAGGTACTGTCATTTTCTTGGGTTAATTTTAGGGCCGAGTTCATCATCAGTTTATGTGGAATGGTTTTATCAGGGCTAGTCAGGCTAGGAGGTAAGAAGCTAACCCCTGCCCTATGCTCTCTTGTGAAGGTTCCTGGCATATATGGACCCTGAACTTCCTTCTAGAACGTAACCAGGTGGCTTACCAACTAGTGAGAGCCACTGTGGTTTACCGCCATCAACTCTACCTAGCTCACTTCAGCCTGTCCTGCCATATGGAGCCATGGGTCCCCAAAAGCCCAAATAGCCACTCTTCAGGAAGAGCTCCCTCAAAGCTGTCCCTGATGTCTCAAACATGGACAGAGATGGATATCACCCAACACATTCAGCAGAGGCTCTGGAATCGCAAAGGACAGAGGGTCCTACGACTGCGTTTTATGTGTCAGCAGCAAAACAGTAGTGAGGTTCTTGAGTTCCCCTGGCAGGGCGCTTTGTCCACGGATGTTGCCTTCTTGCTGCTTCATCTTAATGACACTCATAAAACTGCTCAGAAGGCTGAACTTCTTCCTAGTGGCCTGGAAGAGTTTTTGGAAGGGGAATCTTCTCTTCTCTCAAGGAAGGCTCGGGAAATAGATCGTATTGCATCTAAGATTACTGCCCCCTCCTCGGGACAGGTTGAGTCTAATAGTAACCAGTGTTCCCTCCACCCTTACACAGTCAGCTTCCGTCAGCTGGGTTGGGATCACTGGATCATTGCCCCCAACCACTATTCCCCAAATTACTGTAAGGGAACTTGCCCTCGAGTGCTGCATGACAGTCTCAATTCCCCCAACCACGCCGTCATCCAGAACCTTATTAATGAGCTGGTGAACCAGAGTGTCCCTCAGCCTTCCTGTGTCCCATATAAGTATATTGCCATGAGTATTCTTCTTATTGAGGCAGATGGGAATATTTTGTACAAAGAACAAGAGGGGATGGTCGCAGAATCCTGCACATGTAGGTGAGAATAAAAGTATAGCTCACTCTGGTTTCCCAAGAAATTGGAAAATTGATTAAAAGAAATAAATATCAATGTCAAAGCTTAATAGCTTCCTCTCAGTCTGTAGTTTCTCCTCCTTGCCTTAAGTGTTATTACTTCATTCTCTTTCCTTTTATGAGCTACTCAGTGTATAAAATTATTTTGATACCAATCTTCCAGCATAGGTAAGTATGATTCGGCCACCTGTGACAGCCCTTCGTACTTGGGTATATGATGTTCTTTCGGGGATGTGCTCATTTTTTTAAAAATGACTTTGTCTAAAGTCATGGGTTGTGATGTTAAGCTTTAAAAAGTTTTATGGCAAAGCCTGAGGAAGGTGAAGTCTTCCTAGTGTCCATCTTCTTAATTAGGGTGGTGAAAGTAGCTTTAGATTTTATAATCCTTCTTTCCTTCTAGCCTTTCCTTTGTAATCCTTCTTTCCTTTCCTTCTAGAAACCGCTCGCTTCTCCCTACTTCTGTGCTTGTACTGCCTTCTGGCGCATCTTTTCTCAGATGTACTGGAAAACTTTGTAGGAAACAAATCTCCTGAAATCTATTGGTTATGTCAGGCTTTTCCTCTTAGCCTCTGAATGTGGGAAAAGTACATGGGACCCCTTCCTGTCCTTGGGTAAATGCAGCAGCCTTCAGGGAGGCTTATGAGAAAGCATGAGTATGGAGCTGTCTGAGATGGCAGCCGCTCCAGACCACCAGCTCCTAGGCTCCCCTAGGATGGAAAGGAGAGAGATGTCATTGATTGCAATTATGGAAGAAGGAGTTACTTTAAATCTTCTGTGGAACACATCTGACAGGGTATTTTCTTTATGTAACACTTCAACTCTGTTAATAACTCCACAAGGAAAGTTGCTTGATGGCTCAGAGCCAGGAGGCCTGATTGGAGACGGGAGTAGCGGGACTGTGTGTGTGGGTGGGTGAAACTTTCTGAGGCCAGGACTGGCCTATTTTGGGGACTGTGATCCAAGTGTTTCCTGGCTGGGGGAGGCATGGACTCTGCTTCGGCTTAAATGCTGGTTGCAGTGTGACTCCTTGGTACTCCTTGGCTGTATTGTAAGTGATGAGACTGGACTGTTGAAAATGATCTTGTTGTTAGAAGAGAATCCTGGATGATCTGGGTACTGGGAGAGAGTGGATGAAAGGAATTTCCTTTCTTCCTGTTAACTATGACCAGGAGCTCACACTGGTCCCTGAGGGGCATGGTGGAAGGCTCCTCAGAATTCTTCTCTTGAGGCAACACTACTAGTGCTTAGCATGCACCAAGGTGTTCTATTAAAGAAGCCTAGTAGGTCTTTTCCACTGGCCAGATGTCCTTTGACCAGTCCTATCCCCAGTCTTAGTGGCCTAGGACTGATTTAAGGCACATGTGTTTCAAAATGTTAATTCTTATCTTTGCCATTTCCGTCCATTACAAATTAACTCAAATTTTAACACTTGCTTCTCAACAGTTGACTCCAGCTAGACGGAATGCCTTGCAAATCTCTACATACACAAATTTTATTTTTCTGTCTGAGGAGGTATTCTTTAACATGCTTTTGCCCCTCTATTTGCTTTACTGTATCTTTAGCAATTAGCTCAGGCATTTTTTCCATGTCCTCAGTACCCTCATGAGACCCCAGACTCAGATGTCCCTTCTGTGTTCACATACCATATAAGCTTTCCTGTAATACCCTCTAACACAGCTTGCTTGGTGTGAAAAGATAGGGCTTCTGCTGAATCTTACCCTGTTCTGTATTACCAGAGCCCAGCACCTACCAAGCACTTGAACACAAACAGGAGAGTAACACTTTTTAGGGAGGGTTAATTCTTCTTGACAATATTTTTACATACATACATTTCATTAATTTCCTCATTGAAATAAATGCAGTCAATGTATATATTGTACATAAAGTAGGATGATTAAATTCTGTGCCCATTATTTCAAAGTGATGATACAAATTTCAGTAGAATGTGACAATTATTAGGGCAGTTTGTAGAATCCTATGTGCTACAAGTTGACCTTGGAGAGGAAATATGTGCTTTCAGTCCAGCCATTTATTCAGCCTGCCTGTTATGGAGGCCCCATGGGTATTCTTTCCAGGTTCTTGTTTCTTGAACAAAGAATTGGACAAGACTCACAGAAAAGGTAACAAAGGTATACATTTATTGAAGAGAGGAAAGAGGTATGTCCTGCAGAGCAAGAGTATGCCAATGAAAAGGCACACTCAGGGTGGCCCCCAAGGATAAGGGGAAAGCTGTGCTTTTAGTACCCAAAATTCTTTGGTTGGCCTCTTTCTCATGTAAATAAGACACTGGGACATGTGGCCTGGTGCCAGACTTAAACTGCCCCATCAAAAGACCTACTTGACTTCCCAACAGGTGTAAATGAAGGATCAGGAAAAGTGTCTTCATTGCTTGTGCCCATATGCAAATGAAGGCATGGAAATAGCATCTTCTGATTGGTCCTGCAGACAGCACCAGATTAAAATGAAGGATTGAAAATAGCATCTTTCTGATTGGTCCACATTGCTCAGCTATAAGCTTAATGTCATATTCTTTCTTTGCCAAACATCTCACTCAGCTTGTTAGCCCTGGGCTTTTATGAACTCTAACACATTCCGCCCAGGCAGTTGTTTTTACCTCTGCCCTAGTCTACCTCATGCCTGAGATAGGCATAAATAGTAGTTCTGAAAGCAGACCTTTAATATGGGATTTGACACTGAGTTCAGCCTCTTGCTTATTCGGGATTTTCAAAAAGTCGTGATTTCCTAGCTCTGTGAGTCTCGAGTTTCTGTGAAACTTAATCTGTTTATGGAGGGTGCAGGGCTCATTCGACCTATTATCCATGACTCTTTGACTTCTCAAAATACCCAAGGAAATCACTGGAGGGGTAGGGTTAGTTATGGCTAATGTTAGGAGTTTTCATTATTAAAAAATTTTTATGTTTGTGTTGTGTATATGTTTTTGATATAAAGTGGTACCTTGGTATTGGAATTCATTTCTCTCCATAATTCTGGTTGCA
>PVLD010033393.1:0-13707 GCA_004027595.1 Dinomys branickii
AAAAAAAAAAAAAAAAAAAAAAAAAAAAAAAAAAGTCAGGGAAGGAGCTGGCACCTGTGTTGCACCAGAAGGTAAAGGTCTTTTAATTTTAAGGAATCCTTCCCCCTTTAAATATTTTTCCATTTAATTGTTTGATTTGTTCTTATTAACTAAAATCTAGAATTTATTCTGATTTCCATAATTTTTATATAATGTCCATTCCTATTCCAGGAACACATCTGAGATACCACACTAAATTTGTCAGGTTTTCCTAGCTCCTCTGGGCCATGACAGTTCCTCAAGTCTTCCTTGTTTTTGACGACGCTTATACTCTTGAAAAGCACTGGGCAGTTCTGTAGACCATGTCTCAATCAGGATTTGCCCAGCGTTTTTCTCATGGTTAGACTGAAGTTATGAGTTTCTAAGAGGAAGACCACAAAGTTAAGGCAGCATTCCTATCCTATCCCATCAACCCAAATTTCTCTGTCTTTGATGGTCATTTGGCTGAGGTAGTTTTGACATATTTCTCTACTGTAAAGTTCCATGATTTTCCCCTTTCCTATCCTATGTTCTTAGGAATGAAGTCACTAGGTGAAGCCCACATTCTTGGGGTGGGAGGCTATGTTCCACCTCCTTAAAGAGAGAATTTACATATTTTTACACCTTTTGTAATACTTGTAAGGGGAGGTTTGGCCTTCTTTCATCATTTATTTATGCATTTCATCACTTATTTGCATAGTATGAACTCGTGGGTATTTATTATGTACTCCGGGCTTATAATCCAACACTACTTTATTTTGAGGCTCCAATGACCACATCTTTCACCACTGGGCATTTCAGTTGGCTTCTGTTCCTTTGATGTGTATGTACGGGAGGTGGGGCTCCTCTCTGGCACTACCAGATGCTCAAGGTTTGCTTTGTATATTTCCACCTCCAGCTCTAGAAACACTCATTTTTCTAAGGAGATCTTGTTCCTTTCTATTGGAGAAAGTAAAATCGGATGCTACATATGCTCATTGCTACCAGGGTATTGTTGCTTCTAAATTCTTTACCAGGACAGAGTGAGGAAATGTATGATTGCATAATCATGTCTGAATACACATATATTTATAAATATTTTTATATGCAATCATCTGTATCTATATTAAGCTAAACATGAGTTTATACTGATGTCCACAACCCCTTATTACCATATGGATCATTCTAGACATCTACCCTCATTTATCTGTAACCTCCTACTTCAATAGTAGGAAACCTGGCTCCTGCCATCTGCTACCGAAATTGCTCGGTTCCAGTCTACACATTTAGTGGTTTCCAGTGATCTGTACCCCTGTGCAAAACAAAGTATCAATTAAAGGACAGTGTTTATATTCTTTTGCTTTCACTGGTTCAGAGTTCATTTTCAGAATCACTTATGTCTGCCTCTTTTCCTGCCACTTCCCCACTCCACTGAGCAAGTTTGTTTCATGTACCATGACTGCAACACAATTAGATTCTTCAGCCATGGTCTCAATTCTATTGAGATTCCCGATTTCCTGAGTGATTTTTAAATTGGCATACATTAAGAAAGTTCACTGTATTTTTCCAAAGTTCTAGGAGTTTTGGTGAATATGCAACGTCATGTATCCATCATTACAACATCCTATGGAACAGTTTAATGACTGTAAAAACACGTCCTGTATTTTACTTGGTCAGCGCCCCTACATCCTTCACCTCTAACAACTACTCTTTGTTTGATTATTCTTGTGTAGTTGTGGCTTTTCCCTAATGTCAAGTGAGTGGAATCATGCAGGATAGTCTTTACAGTCAGCCCAACCAATCTGCACAATGATGAACAAGGCAAGAGGACTCTCACTCTTTCTGATTTCAGAATGCATCACAAATCAAGATGGTAGGTATTGACAGGAGGATTAATGGGATGGAACTGAAAGCTCAAAAATGAGCCTGAGTCAACTAGCCTTTAGAAGGGTCACAAAACCATCGAATGAGGAAATAATAATCTTTTTAACAGAAAATGCTGGGACTGCTGGATTAACCACATGCAAAAGAATGAAGGTGAACTTTATATCACATCATTTATAAAAATTAATTTAAAATGAATAAGAACCTAAAAGTAAGAGCTTACACAATGAAACTTTTAAAGAAAGTATAAGGGTGAGCTTTCATAATTGGATTTGGCAGTAGTTTCTTACATGTAAAACCAAAAGCACAAGCAATAAAAGAAATAAAAATAAAGTAGACTCATCAAAACAGAAAACTTCTGTGCATCGAAAAACACCATGAAGAGTGGAAAAAGATAACCCACAGAATGGGGAAATGGTAAATCTCCTGGTGAGTCTAGTACCTAGAATACACAAAACCTCTCACAAGTTAACAACAAAAAGACAACCCAAAATTAAAAAATAGGCAAATGATACAGACTTTAAAAAAAAGGGTATACAAATAACCAATAAGCACAATATATCCTCAACATCATTAGTCATTGTAGAATTATATGCAACCTGGCTGTGGTGGCACACACTTGTAATCTCAGCATTCTAGGAGGCTGAGGCAGGAGGATGGCAAGTTGAAGCCCAGCCTGGGCAACTTAGTGAAGACCTATCTCAAAATTTAAAAAAATTTTTAAAGGCCAGGGGTGTGGCTCAATGTGAAGGCTTTGAAATCCCTCCTTATAATTTTTTAAAAAATGAATGAAACTGATGAGATGTCACGTCCTGCTCACTGGGATATAATAAAAATAAAAGAAGTTTCTGTTCTTCGGAGGAGCTCATCTTTACCCTCAGTTTGGACGTCATCTCCTGGCTTCTACTGCAGACTCTTGGGCTTCTGCCTTGGGTCCTCCAACCTTCTGGTGGAGATTCTTCAGCATTCCATTGCAGACTCATCAACTGATATGGACTTGCACAGAATGCTGCAGTGAGCTCCAGATCTTGGACTGGACACTGCAGCTTCCAGCGTGCAGACACCTCTGCACGCTTCTCCATCCAACTCTGTGGCTGACCACTGTAAGCCAAACTTGTAATCTCTTATACAAGAGATGATACCTTGTGTTATGTCTGTTACTCTAGTAAAACCCTGACTGATGCAAATAAAAATATACAGAATAAATCAGAAAAAAGATAAAAGAACAGAAAGGAAAGATAATGACAAAGATGTGGATCAAGTGCTGTTCATTGCAGGTAAAATTTTAAACTGGTCTTGGATTTTCTTAAAGGGTTAGACATAAAATTACCATATGATGCAGCAATTCAACTTCTAAGTATATGATCAAAGTAATTGAAAACTAATGTGATAAAAACCTTAAATATGAATATTCATAGCAGCCAATATTCACAACAACCAAGAGATGGAAACACCCCACGTATCTACCAGTGGAAAGGTGAATAAACACAATATAGAATATCCCTGTTATTTAACCATTAAGAAGAATGAAATATTGATGCATATTGCAGCGTGGATAAACATGGAAAACATTGTGTTATGTGAAAGAAGCTTGTAGCAAAAGACCACCTATCATATGATTCCTATATAAAACAGCCTAAAGAGACAAATCCCTAGACAATAAGTAAAGCTTTGCTTAGGACAGAGCATGTTGTGGAGAGAAGGGAATGACTTCTAATTAGCCTGACTTTCTGGGGGTGCAATAAAAATGTTCTAAATTGAATATAGTTGCAATTGCACATGCTTTATTGAAATATGCTAAAAAAATAAACTGTACAATTGAATGAGTGAATTGTATAATATAGAAATTACATCCCCCCCAAAACAGATAAAGATGAAATAAAGAGTTCTAAGTATTTCCTTTTCCTTGTTACAGGAATGTTTGCTCTTATAAAATTAATATTTGAATGCTACATGAATATTCATAGAAAATTAATATAAAATGTAATAATTTTAGCAAAAAGAATGGATTTTTAAACTTTGTTTAGCATTTTATGTGAGTCAATAATTTGGTTTTAAATTTGATGCATTTTAATCCTTGGTTCTAATGTCCATCATAAATGAAAATTACATCTCACAATACTATGGAGATCCAAACGGCATAATTTTCAAAGGGAATGTGCTTGATTAGATACGCTTACTAAATCATGGACATCACTTCTCAGTCTTCATCATCCAACGAGTCTTTCATATACATTTGGAATGAAACCATCTTGGTCATGGAAACTAATAAGTATCCTCTGCATTTACATATTTTGAACAGATGAGTTTAAAACTGAATAAGGCCTGTAGCATGTGTTTTGAATGTTGGCAACCTTTTCCCAATTTTAAGGTATGCAACCAGGAGAGCTGTATGAGCAACAACATTTTCAGCTATGGAAATCAAATAATGAAAATGTTTCTAAAAATCATTCTAAAAATGGTTACCCTCTATCTTGAATTTATTTCATTAATGAAACACCACTTTTTCCTCAAAGAAGAAACTGAGCTTATTTTCTCAAGAATATCTGCAAGGCAACCCAAAGAAATGGTGAATATTGAAGGGAAAGGGAATGCTAATTACCCTTACTTGATTATTATGCATCATATACTTGTGTGGAATTACCACATTGTACTCCATAGATATGTACAATTTTATGTGTCAGTCAAAAACTTTAAAAACAATATATGCTAAGTGGTATAATTAATGACTGTTATGACGATGTCTACATGCCCCCCTAAAGCCTCATGCCCTCATAGGTGGGGGTTTTTCAGAGGTGGTTGGATCTAGAGTATATGATGCTGGGACTGACTCATGCTGCTATGCTAAACTCAAGGACACTGGGATTAAGGGTGTGAGTACTACCCACCCTAGGTAGCCTGGATAAAATATAAAGAGCAGAGAGGCACTCTTAAGGTCGATCCTTTGTTTGCTTTTGCTCTCTTCAATCTGCAATGAGCTGTTTCTCCTCTGCAATGCCTCTTTGTCATGGGCCACCCTGCCATAGAGCCAGCCAACTGTGGACTGAAATCTCTACACACTATAATCCAAATAAACTTTTCCTCCTTTAACTTTGGGTGTCAGGTATTATATCTCAGCAACAAGAAAAGTAACTAAGACGATGACACTTGTCATTGAAGAAAAGGTCAACAAATACAGAATACTTACTTTTTATTTATTTATTTATTTATTTTTGCAGTACCAGGGATTGAACTCAGGACCTTGCGCTTGCCAGGCAGGAGCTTATTCTGCTGAGCTATATCCCCAGCCCATATTTACTTTTTTTTTTTTAAAAAGGGAAAACTATGTAATTCAGCTTTATGTTTTACAATAGTCCTTGTCATAGAGTAATATGTGGAGCTTAAAACATTTTATAATCACTTTCCATTTCACAATTATTACACGTTCCATTAAGAAAAAATAATCTACCTATCCAGGCTCATAAACTATGAAATATTTTAAAAAATCATAAGGCAAAGAGAAATATGAGGATAGCTCATGAACCTGACCATTCTTTTTGGACATAATCTATGCCATATTTGAAGGCAAGCAGGCAGATAAAAGCCCATTGCCTCATTGCCTCAAGGCCTAGCACTGAGTCTGATTGGACCATTCCTGGACAGTTACTCCAAAGAAAAGGATGGGATTCGCTGCCTGACCAAATGGTCACTCCCAGGCCAACTGGCTTGGACTGAGTGGAGGAGGACTGATAATGGCTGTCATCCTTCCAAAAGAACTTTAGTGTGGAACCATGGAGAATGGCTAGGCCTCCTAGCTGGGCAGACTTTAGATTGAATGTTGAATGTTGTGCCCACTAGGTATATAATCTTAAAGAGCTAATGTCCTTGAGTTGGAATAATTTTAGTGTATAAGTTGTCAAAATTAATGTGTCCTGTCTGGTTGATGTGAGAACTGCAGAAAATATATAAATTTAAAGAAAAATACATATAAAGTATCAGACATAAAGCTTGGCATGTAGTAGGTGTTCAGTTAACATCAGTGAATGGTAGTCAATGCAGCCAAATATTTGAAGCCTATTTGGGTGCAAGTCTGGCATGAAGAGTTTCAATAAGGAAAAGTTCTTGGCAATTTGGTAATAGTGGAGTAAATAAAATGTGACAAATGACATATCCAAAAAAAGTCCATTGCCAATTCATGTAATTCATACAGAGTAGAAAAATGGGAAGTTCCTGGGTCTTTGATGTCGTCATTACACTGCTGAATGAACCACACTAGGCTTGTGTACTAACAGATTTCTACGGGAAATGATAAATCTCTTATTTTTAAATCTATGTACTTTGCTTCCAGTTGTCTTTCTCTTCATTTAATAGCTCAATGCATTTTTGTCCTGGAAACTTTGCCCTTGCTGTTTCCTCTGACTGGAGATCCTTAGACTGGAGCTTCATGTACCCGAGTAAGTTTTGAGAGGGGATTTCATTATGCTGCCCAGCTTGGCCTAGAACTCCTGAGTTTAAGTGATTCTCATGCCTCAGCCTCCCACACAGCTGGGATGACAGTGTGCATCTCCCACCCAACTCTAATTGCCCGATTACTGACGACCTAGGCCTCTGTGTAAATGCCATCTTCTCTCCCACTTCAGCAAACTTGACCTTAATTCCTGTTACTCTTTATTATGTAAGACTATGTAATTTTCTTCAAAGGCTTTTATTCATAAAGCTTCCTGAATTGCTTATTTTGTAAAATTTTCTGCTCTTAGTCTTCCTCATAGGCAGAGACTTAATCTATCTTGCTCACTGCTGTATGCCGGTGCCAGAAACACTGCTTGCTATACGGCAGCATTCGATATTTATTGATTAATTGACTTTATCTTCACTTTCATCTCCTGACATCTCCCACATAGAGCTATGCCTTCTCATATTAAGTTTACAACAATTCACAGAATATAACCTATTTTCTTTTGTTTCTGTGCCTTTGTATTTTCAATTTCCTCCTGCCTATATATGACTTTTTCCTCTTCCTCAGTTCTAAAATTTAAGATAGATACTATGTGTCAGTATTCCCTAGATACTAGAAACAACAAATTTGGTTAAAAACAAAGGTCCTACCATAATGAGTTTCCACCTCACACTCACCAGAATGGTTCTAATCAAAAGACAGTAATGACGGTGGTGAGGCCATGGGGAAACTACAACCTCCTATCTTTCTGGTCAGAATGTAAAATGGTGCAGCCAGCTCAGAAATAGTTCGGCAGTTTCTCAGTCAGGTAAACAGAATTGCCATTATGATTCAGCAATTTTACCCCTAGACATTTCCCAAGGAGGACAGAAAATTTATGCCAACACAAGAACTTGTGCATAAATATTGATAGCAATGTTATTCATTATAGGAAAAATGTAGAAATGACTTAAATGTTTATTGTACTAAAAATAGGTAAAATGTGATATCTCTGTACAATAAAATATTACTTGCCTTTTGAAGGAAAGGGAGTAAACCGGGTGTCATGATGCATTCCTGTAATGCCAGCACTCTAGGAGGCTGAGGTAGGACGATCTCAAGTTTAAACCCAGCCAGGGAAACTCAGTGACTTAGCACGATCTTGTTTCAAATCTTTTTTTAAAAGAGGACCAAGGATGTAGTTCACTGTAAAGGCTATGGGTTTAATCCATAATAATTAAAAAAAAAAAGAAAAAAATATTTTACATGCTATCGCATAGATAAATTCTGAAAACATGAGTGGAAGAAGCTATGCCACAAAGTGCTATATGAGGAGTGACTGCAAACCGCAGTGAATTTTTAAAATGAATGTGTATTACACAAAAAAGCACATTGCGATTCATCTCCCTCACGACACCTTCCCTGGCTTCCAACACACTTATCCTACTGTTCATGCCACTTTCGGAAGTGCATCTACAAGTCCTTTGCCACGAATGTGTTTACTTGTGCTTCTGTGGCTACTTCTGTGTCCTGAAGTGGTTCAAAATGTTTACCTCTCTTAGTCACTTTGGCTTTGGGGAAGAACCAGAAGGTGCACAGTGGCAATTCCGGTGAATAAGGTAGACGAGGGTGCAGTCACGTTTTTAAAGCCTGTCTGTCCCTTGCACGGCACTCAGCAGTTACATTCACCATATTTTTGAGCACACCTCGTGAAGACATTCATTGAAGAAATCTCTCATAACTGCCTCAGAAAGTGGTAAAATTAAGCCAGGCATGGTGGCACACGCCTGTAATCCCAGCACTCAGGAGGCTGAGGCGAGAGGATCACCAAGTTTGAGGCCAGTCTGGGCTATGAAGTGAGTTTAAGCCAGCATGAATTTTAGAGTGAAGCCCTGTTTCAAAAAGAGAAAGAAAGAAAGAAAGAAAGAAAGAAAGAAAGAAAGAAAGAAAGAAAAGAAAGCACGGGAGAAAGTGACAAAATTGTGGGTATTCGAAGGGAAGGGAAGTATTTTGCAGGGGATTAGTGGCAAAATATTTTTGACTGTAATAATTTAAAAAAATTTAAACATAGTGTATATTTTGATCACTCCCCATACTAGATGATTCTCTTTAAGTGAAATATTCAAAATAGGAAATACATATACAAAGATAAAGAAAGCAAATTAGTGATTTTGCTGACCTGGGAGGCCTGGGAGGTTGGGCTGATGGCTAAAGTGTATAGGATTTTTGGGGGGAGGGGGAGTAATATTCTTAAGTTGAGTGTGGTATATATACCTATTTATGAATCCACTAAGCGCCAGTAACTGTATACCCTAAATGGGGCAATTATATAGTTTGTAAATTCTATCTCAATAAACCTGTTAAAATAGCTGAGCAAAATCCCACAAAAAACAGCATTGCTGCCATCCCTGGAAGAGCACCAAGATTCAGTGTTAGTTTTCTCTCCCCACACAAGTCCCCTGCTCAGTTTGCCTACAGAATTCTGCAGGTGCCCGTGTGCGGATTCAGATAACCTGCCGTTGCAGTTGTGTTGCCTTTACTCCCCCACAGTGAGTGGTCACTGAGCATAAGGCCCCTTACACTCCGAATCTTAGGTGCTTACAGCACATAGAGTAAAAGGTTCTGTCCATGTACACTGAAAAAAGACAGAATGTGAAGAAATAATTGGATTATTAACAAGATAAAAGGAAGGATTTTTATTTTGTTTTAGAAAAGAAAAAAATACAAAATTTTAACAGTTTGATGGGATAGGAAAACAAAACATCACTCTCTGGGATAGCGTAGTCTGAAGGGGAGTGTGCCGGAGAGGCTGAAGTTCTTTGCTAATACCCGGATTTCTAACATCCAAAGGTCAATGCTGCTGGGACAAAGGGGGCCTGTGCTGCCGTCTATCCAGTGACCACTGCAAGAGCTGAAATTTGTCATTTTTTTTTAACAAGAGAGTTTGCAGAACAAACAACAAAATGTAAGATTCCAGTGGTCTTTGGAAATGTAGGAGAGACAAGGGTGGAAAGGAGTAACAGAAATAGACAGTGTGGGGTTTAGAGGAGTTAGGGGTGTCCCTCCTAGAAGAGGATATATATTCTCAGGAGTGAGTGCTAACTAAGCGCATGTCAGAGCTGTTTCCACAGAGTCTCTACGCTACTGTCGGGAGTTCCTCCCAGGCCTGTGGAACAACTGTTGGTCTGTGGTATGCTTATAATATTGCTTAAAATGTCAGAGAATTTCCACCAATTTCTACTGATATTTACCTCTGTTGTCTTGCACTACCATAAACTTTGCATTTAAAACCAGCATGACAATTTTCCTTGACAATTTCACAGTACTTGACGTACTCTTTGCACAGCTTGTGAGAGCCAAAAGGGTCAAAATAGTTCCTGAAATCAAAGTAATAACAGCAGAGAGAAATGCCACAGAACAGCAACAAAGAAAAACAAAACAATAACAACCAAATAAAGCAGATTAGTGAGGGTCATCCTAGCTGCCAGTGTAGGATACTGCATTGGCATTCATTGGCTAACAGTCCAACTATGAGAGGCATGAATTACTATAACTAACATTTACTGAATGTCTACTCGGCGTGGTGTATGTGCTTACTCTAATCTTCTTCAGGGCAGGGTAATATCCCATTTCTACAGAGAAGGATATGTAGAGAATGCTTAAGTAACAATAGGAGAGTCTGACTCCTAAGACCATTTCCTAAGCAACCAATACACTGCTCTCTGGTGTTTTATTACTCTGCCAGTCAAGTGCACATGAGAAAGATATATATTAACTTGCACTTATATACCTATTTATATATATGTATATATATGTATATATATATGGACATATTATGAAAAGATGACATATAACATATTATGAAAAGATAAGCACTTATGATGTGACAAGCTCTAGAAAATTAATGAATTGGCACTCTATGGGGAAATACTAGGGTATAACTATATAATTAAAATAATGTACTAAAAATTAGCCTAGAAGTGACAGCAGAAATTTGATAGTCTACTTAACATTCCTTGAACAGTATTATCTTTAACACCTTGTGCTTCTACACTATCTCTTCAATGCCCAGACTGGACTGCCCTTTGCATGGTCAGCTCCCTATAGGGCAATTAATTACTACTCAGTCTTTAAAATACAAGATAATAACATTTCCCCATGGAAACCAGGGCAACTCCGCCAAGCAGGATTAGTCACATGCTTGGCTAGATTCTCATTATTTTGTTAATATGCTTTTATACCACCTATGATGTTCAGTGCAGGAAACAACTACTTTAAGTACTTCAAGCAGAAGGAAATTTAATACAAGGAATTAGATGATCATAAAATTGTAGCAAGAGTTCTAGGATGAGTCTCCAGAGATGATTCTGAAGACATTGTAGAATTGACTTTTGTAGTAAAAAAGCACTCTTCAGAGCTGTGCATTCAGGGACCAGAAAGTCAGAGTCAGAAAGTTTCTAATATATCAGCTGAAATTGCCTCTTAAGAGCCATGAAATTGGTAAGTGGACCTTAGTATGCTGCAGCAGAATAACCACAGTCCCCAGGACCTTGCATGCCAACAGAAAACAAGCTAAGGAGGAGAACTTTCCAAATCATGTATGCAGGCAACCAATTTGTGGAACTTAACTTATCCCCAGAATCCTAGCTGAAAGGAAGTCTAGTAAATTTCACTTTTAACTCAAGAACACAAAGTTATGCAGAATATAAACCACAGTCCTTCTTCCTGAGGATCCCGTATTCCTGTTACCAACTGGTAGGAGAGAAAAATAAAGGCAATATTAAAAGGGATATACAAAAAATACTACCACAACAGGGAAATGCAAACTATTATATACATGAGACACACAGTTCAGAAAAGTAAGCATATATTTGAATCTGGTGCTTGGAAAAATATTTGTACTATGTTTAGAAGTTAGGGATTGGATTCTCAAATAATAGTTGGGCATAGTAGTAGATGGAACATGGTAAGAATTATCCCAGGGACAAGAAAGTAAAATTTCACCCTCAAAAAGATGTGGCTACCTGCTCTTCTTGGAGCAGGAGTTGGTATCAAGGCACATGGTAAGACAGAAGGGGAAGCTAAGCATAAGGCTGCTCGGATGTTATCATGATGATAGAATTTTAGAGCGGAGGAGCATCAGAATGCATTGTCCTGAGAGACAGAACCACCATATGTAGAATGCACAACAGTAGGAAAGACAGAAAGTAGAAGGCAGGAAGTATGGTGCAAGCCTGAACGTCAGACTCCCAAGCCTTACCCAGACATTAAAGTTTGACAAGTGCTGCCAGTGTTGGAGAAACTGGACTAGTGGAGGAGAGACTCTCTCCGTGTGACCTAAAATATCCATCACACCTGTCCCACAAGGAGATTCCAACGAGAGGTCAACAAGAGGCAGAAAGTTCTACTTGATATCTCTGTGAAGGTGTAATTTGCTTGGGGCTGCCAGGAATTCAGGATAGAGGAAAAGAGGCTTTATTTTAATAACATTGGAATGGGAGAAGAAGACAACCCCGTACATGTGATGCTAGTGACTATGTGCAACATTCCCTAAGACTTCAAATGCAGGACAAGGGGCCAATCTGGAAAGGAAGAGACATTGTGGTACATTTTATAAATTAATGTCTTACACTGAAAAATCTTAGATCTACCTAGTATTGCTTCTAATCCTCTTCTCAGATAACAGGGTCTCTGAGCACCCTACGTAAACCCCTGCCACTGTCATCACCAACTCCAGTGCTTCTCATGCCCCTGTTCCTCTTTACTTTCTTTACTCCCTCTCCTTTCTTCTAGAATGTGAATTCCACCAGGAGCTACATCTCTTTTCTCCATTACTATTTCCTGGTGTCTAAAATAAAGTAATACCACAGAGAGATAACAGGTATTTAAATATCTGTTAAATGAAGGCATAAGAGATAGGGATTCCATGGGACTTCAAAGGCAGCTGTCCAGTAATAACTGTATTTGCGAATTGGGGCTTAGAGGAAAATCAGAGTTTTAGGTAAGGACCAGGAGTCATCTGCTACTGGAACAAACTGAAGCTAGGAGGCTGGATGAGATCACTTAGAGGGAGCTCTAAATTTATGAGAAAAATGATTTTGTTGTTTGGTTGAGGTGATTTGGAATCCCAAAAGAAAAGGTGATATCATCCCCACCAGGCCTGGCCATAGAACGTAGCAGGTCACCGCAAACACCATCAAATGCAGTCATCTCTTCCTGTCTCCCCTAGACAAAGCTGGCAATTTCTTGGAAAGTTTTATGATGTCACAGGGCGTAAAAGAGCCAACAACAGCATTTATCATTTATTGAAAAACATGTTAATAATTCACTGCTTCAATTAACATTTACTGTTAATCAAGATTCTTGTCTGAAAGCCTCGTGCCCAAGCTCAGCAGGTCGATTTAGAATCACGCTCCATCTGTCTGTTATTGAGCCTGCAGAGATAAATTCCAGGTCTACTTAAAGCTGGAGGTAGCAAAAGGCAAGCTGTTCCTGGAAGCCAGGCCCCCTAGAAAGTTCAGAAAAGCAAACTTCTGCCTCCAAAAGAGACCCAAACTTCCCAAAGGAAGCAGAGGAGTATGTTCTCTACATGAAAGAGATAACTGAGGGCTGGGGATATAGCTCAGTGGAATAAGTGCTTGCCTAGCAAGCGCAGGGTCCTGAGTTCGATCCCCAGTACCGCAAAAAAAAAAAAAAAAAAAAAGAGATGACTGAAGTTTCCTACTAGGTCTTTTACATATGCTTTACCAGAAGGTTATATCACTCCATTTTTTCCTTTCCTCAAACTGAAACACATTTTATCTGCCTATCTATATGTATCATGGATCTGAGTCTTATTTGATCACTTATAACTTGGTCTTCCGCTGATTACTGTGTCTGCCAAGAAGTAGTACTTCCCCCTGAACAGGGAAGGGACAAGAAACTGCACTATTTCACCATTTGTTCTTACTATTGCTGCTATTATATAATGCATAGAATCTTATTTAGAAAAATTGTAATTGCAATAAGTATGCTTTAGTGGGATGAAACAATATTAACAGTTTACTGGATATTAAATTATCGAATATTGGGTTAAATAACCCTTAGTTATTGCAGGCTGATCAGTCCTGCAATCCCCCAAGCGAGTGGATGGTGATGGCTTAAATAAATGAGACAGTGGAAACGATTTCAGGGCTCCAGGAGGGACTGACTCTCTTTTTTTTTTTTTTTTCTTTAGAATAACAAAAAATATTTTACTAAAACATAAGATTTACAGAAGTTTCCAGACAAGCCATACAAAATGGTCACAAGCTTTTTTGAAGGGGGTACTCTACACTTGACTGCAAAATCACAATGTTATTAGTGACGGCTGTGATGTTTGTTAATGTTCCCATTTTGGTTCAAACAGCTTGTCCATCTACAGCGTCTACATA
>PVLD010033394.1:0-13706 GCA_004027595.1 Dinomys branickii
AGGCAAAAAAAAAAAAAAAAAAAGAAAACTGAAAGTTTTCACTGTAAAATCAGGAACAAGACATGATGGCCACCACTACCACTCCTATTCAACATAGTTCTGGAAACATTAGCCAGAAAAAGAAACAAAAGGAATAAGGATAGGAAAGGAAGAAGTTAAATTATCATCATTTGCAGATGACATGATACTCTACATAGAAGACTACAAAAACTACAGCAAAAGACTTCTAGATTTAACAAGCAAATTCAGTAGGATATCTGGATGCAAAGTAAGCACTCAAAAATCAATAGCATTCTGCTACACAGGAAGCAAACTCAGAGAGAGACAGAAAAGAGGGAAAGCACAGCTTTTACAACAGAATCCAAAAAAAATAAAATACTTGGAATCAATCTAACAAAGGAAGTAAAAGATCTATACATTGAAAATTACAGTACTCACAAAAGGAGATCAAAGAGGATGTCAGAAAATGGAAAAAATACCTTGCTCATGGATAGGAAGAAACAACACAGTGAAGATGCCACATTCCCAAAACTACTGTATACATTTAATGCAATCTCTATCAAAACACCATTAACATGCCTCACAGATCTAGAGAAAACAGCCCTAAAATTCATCTGGAACCAGAAAAGACCTAGAATAGCAAAAGCAATTCTGGACAATAAAGGCAAATCAGGGGCATCACAATCCCAGACCTGAAATTATACTATAAAACTACTGTGATAAAATCAATATCATATTAGCAAAAAAAACAAACATGAGAATCAGTGGAACAGAACAGAACATGCATATACATCACCAGACACACTCAGCCACTTATCTCTGACAAAGGATACAAACATGTTCACTGGAAGAAAGATAGTCTTTTTAATAAATGGTGCTGGAAAAGCTGCCTCTCTACATGCCAAAGACTAAAACTAGACCCATGTCTATCACCATGCACTAAACTGAAGCCAAAATGGATCAAAGATCTAAATATTAAAATAGAAACACAATTTACTGGAAGAGAAAATAGGCAGAAATCTGAAAGACATAGATACAGGCAGAGATTTCATGAACAAAACCCAGACTGCAAGAGAAACAATACAAAGAATCAACAAGTGAGATCACACCTTACTAAAAAGCTTTTGCACAACACAAGAAAATCTCCAACAGAGTGAAAAGACAACCCACAAAATAGGAAAATATTATAGCCAGCTGCCCCACAGACAAAGGACTTGTTTATAGAGCAGGAAACGAATTTTAAAAATCAGACCTTCCAAATTCAAAGACCCAATCCAAAAATGGGCATCCGAGATGAATACACACTTCTCAGATGAAGAAATGTATATGACACATAAATACATGAAAAAGTGTTCAACATCATTGGTCATTCAAGAGATGCAAATTACAACAACACTGAGATTCCATCTCACTCCAGCAAGAACAACAATCAACAAAACCCCAATCTATAACAAACGCTGGAGAGGCTGTCAGGAAAAAGGAACCCTTCTCCACTGCTTGTGGCAGTGTAGACTGGTGCAACTACTGTGGAAACCAGTGTGGAGATTCCTCAAAACTAAGACTAGAGAGACCATCTCTCCGAGCTAGTCCCCTTCTGGGTATATTCCCAGAAGAATTAAAAACATCATATCACAGTAATATATGTGCACTCATATTTATAGCAGCTCAATTTGTAATAGCTAGATCTTGGAAACAACCCAAATGCCCATCAACAGAGGAATGCATGAAAAGATGTGGGGTTTTTTTAATATAATGGAGTACTCCTCATCTATAAAGAAGGACAAACTGGAGACTTTTATAGGTAAATGGATGCCGCTCAAGGCCATACTCATAAGTGAAATAAATCAGACCCATACATGTAAACACTGTACTATCTCACTAGTGTAAGAAATTCAACAAAAAAAATAAGATCTGAAACATACAACAGATATTGTGAACTGGGATAAAACCATTCAAAAGAAAAGACAAACTGTGAGGGGGGAAAGGAGATCAGAAGAAAAAAAGAAAAAAGGTGTATCACAAGATAGTTAAGATAAGTTTACAGCTGGCTTCTCTTAGTTCCTTGAAAAGAATGCCGTGTGCTTATACTGTTTAGACAAGATATCATGCCTATATCTTGCACTCTGATTAGCTAATATGAAGACAATACTGCAATGTATCAACTATTGTAACTGTCCTACTAACCTGTTTCTTTGGTTATCTTTTTTCTCTTTAAAATAAAAAATAAATTAAAAGATTAAACAATCAAAAACACTTTGCAGCAATAACTTAATTCAATGATAATTGAATAAAAACAATTTGTTAGGACACTGGACTCACAGAGGGATTCTCTGGGTTCAAATCCCAGCTCTGCACTTCCTGGCTGCATGACTGTGGAGAGTAGTTTAACTTCCCTGTATACGTTTGGAAACAAGAAGAACAGGGGTGTCTGACTCAGGGATTTGAGGAGGATTAAATAAGCTAACATGTGAAACACCTTAGAACATTTTCTGGCACATGATAATTATATGAATTAGTTCATATTACTGTCTTTACTTATCTATTTTATTTTTTATCAGGTGTTTACTATAATTTTTATCATTATTATATTTATTTTGTTATTATATTTGTTTTTAGAGCACCAAGTAGTGTTATACAATCCTAAATCAAAGAAGTTTAAATCTCCCCTCATTACTAATAGAATTAATGTTTATTCTTTGGGAGTTAATGACTCTTTAATCAGTTAAAGACTACCTTTTATCAAAGTTAACTACTTTTACTGTTGCTTTTAAAAAAACAACTTCCCACTCATTTTCTATAATGTAACAAAGTATGTCACAGACACAGCATAGTGTAAACACCTCTGCTTCATAAATGAAAGAACATCGGCCTCCTCTTACAGTTTTAGAACATTGCCTGGCAGGTCTTGTTCACTTAAAAAATGTGAGGGAGTAGAAAAAGAAGTTCAATTCTTCTCAATCACCTGGATCAAAATCTATCAATAAAATCTGTGGTGCATGGTATAAGGACCGACAAGGGAGAAAAGGTCTTTCACTGGCACTGAAGTGAAAGAACAAAACCATCTGAGACGGGTGCCATTTTGCAGATTAAAGGGTGTTCCAGTTAACAGTGAGGAACGTCAAGATAAAAGAATCACATTCCATCAGAGACCCAGCCATGGGGAACATCCCTGTAATTATAATTCTGTGAATAACTCACTTGCTCGTCTTCTTTCCTGCAACTTAATATTTCAGGTATTTGTTTCCTGTTGTTTGTTTCTGGCTTTGTGTAGAACCACCTGTACCTGCTGTACTGTCCATATCAATCATAGGGGGAAAGTTTACATGTCTCAAGTTCAACTGTCCATCAGCTTCAGAAAAGTGAACACAAGGGCCCCTTTCCTAAGGCCACATGGAGATCATGTGCACCTGTATGCACGTCAAAGGTTTTGTGTCTTTAGATATGGTAAACACTCAACTTATGTAATAACCCTTTGGGTTTGTTTAAAAATAAATGTGAATGTGGTTTCTTCTTAAATTGCTTGCATATCTTAGTAAGTTATGTTTCCCCCGCAAACAAAAAGAAATCAATTATATTAATAAGAATTTTCTGATACCGATTTTTTTGTACTCTCTGAAATTCTCCAGAGTGACTCATAAGGTCTTCTTCATGTTATATATAAAGTCCAAATACAATTATATGCTAAACAAATGTATTAGTATCAGTGACACAGAATAAATTGTTATCATTTAAATATATACTAACCAATGTAGAACTATTAGTGTATGTATGTTTGTGTGTAATACCACTAATGTTAAGACAAGCCAACATGTATACAATAACAGGAACAAGATATCACTTCTGTACTACTTCAATGAAAAACACGTGGCCTGAATTTTATCATGAAATCACTGTATCTAAATTAAACGACATTCTTCCACATAACTGGCCCATACTTTTAAAAAAATACAATATGAAGAAACAAAACTGAAAAACTCTGCCTGACTAAAGAATAGTAAAGAAATAAAATCACAGTACAATGCACGGTCATTGATAGGATCCAGAAAGCCAAAATTTTGAAACAATGGACAGAATTTTAATGTATAGATAAGAGTACTTTATCATTAAATTTTCTAAGTTTGGCAATTATGTTAAAGATACTCAAGACATTGTCCTTATTTGTAGAAAATATGCAATGAAATATTTAACAGTAAAGAAGCATAGTATCTTTAACTTACTCTCTAAAAGCTCTGAAAAAGACAACATAAAGTAAATGATGCACAATATAAAACACTGATAAATTTAGGTAAGATGTATGTGGCAAACAAAACATCCATAAATTATTCTCTAAACTTTCACACTTTTTCAATTACACAAAGGTTAACAGTTTGCAGCGATGCAGCTATCAAAGAGAAGGGGGTGCTACTGCTCAGAGATGGGGTTGCCCCACGGAGGAGGCCAATAGTCTGAGGAAGAGAGGTGATTTCTGATATAACTTAGAACTGCCTCATCTCACGCTGTTTGACCTACTTCATTTTGCAAAGTGATATAATATTTTATATTACTTTTAATATATTCAGGATATTCTGTAGATAAGGCAAAAGTAGTTAGGTTTTATATTTATTTGTGGTAGACATTTGTTGTTTTTGCCTGCTGGCAACTTTTAATCCTTCAGAAAACAGTAAAACACACACACACACACACAGAAGCGCATGTGCACACACCCACACACTAGCACACTGCCCTTCTACACTTTCATGGGATTCCAAAAGGCTTTTTATCTTATCATCTCATCTTTCTCATCTAAATGTGAGCACATCACCTAGGCTGACCAATCAGCACCTCTTGTCCTAGGATTTTACATGACAGGCAGAGGCAGTCAGAATTTTCGGAGACTGCTGTAGAGAAAAGAGCGTAGTCATCAGGTGACAAACGAGAGCAATATGACCCTGGGGTATCAGAGGCCTGAGAACAGAGCCAGGCCAGACAAAACAAAAGCTGATTTCGGTTGTATTTCAAAGACGGAGGCTGAACAAAACATAGAAAAATAAATGCACGTTCTCACTCATTTGAGGAAACTAGGTCTTCTTATAGAAGAGAGAGGAACGGTCGTCACTAGAGACTAGGAAGAACAGTGGAGAAGAGGGACAAAAAGTTCAATCAGGGGCAAGAAAATTGGTAAACTGAAGGAAGTGCTTCCATTCATTCTTTAGCACAGGAAAATAGAGCTGAAAACATAATATGCTACAAAACGAGAGAAGAGCACAAAATTTCCAGCACATAAAAGTGATTAACGCTTAAAGACATGAAAACGCTTACTAATAGGATTTATTACACATTGTACACATGTACTAAGTTACCACAATGCACCCTATTCAGATGTACAAATGTGGACCCTAAAAGTAAAATAAAAAGGTTTATTTAACTCAGAAATAGCAGACTCAAGATTTTTTAGTTTTAATCAAATTCTGAATGAGAACTAGAACATTCACTTTGTTCTCTTATTGAAAATTTATTCACCACCGAACATACTACCAAAAAAAGTCCACCACAATGGTCGTAGCTGAGGCAAAGTTAACATAATCATAAAAATTAATGCACAGAATAGAACTATCCCCACACAGGCAGTAATGAGACCAGGACTTGCCTATAACAGGCACTCAATCAACATCTGCTGAAGAAAGTTTGGAGAGTCCCACTTCTCACAAACTATTACTACTATCAAGAATGGAAGTGCTCAGAAATAATAACTGTTGGAGAAATAATATATAATATTCCCGTTGAAATACATTTCTATTTTACATTTCAGATACATCTTTCTGGATCTCACCACAAGAAGATACAGGCTGTACCAAGTAGAAAAAAATTCAATAAATCCTCAAAAAGAATTAGCAGGCCCATGAAATATGGATCAAATGACTTTTAATACAGTCATCTCTAATGAGTATTCTATTAGTTCCTCTCAAATTCACTCGTTTTTATTTCAGTGTTTGACAGAAGATGTTTAGATGAATAGACAAACAGACGTCTATTTCTAGACACTTTATATGACTGTTAACATTTATCAAAGAGCATTCAGCCCCAATTCTCCTCAAAAATAGATTGTAAAAGGTAATAAAATGCTTTAATGTAGTTCCAATTCAATTCTCTTGCCACTACAACAAAGTAGCACTGAAGATGAAATAAAAGTTAAATATGACAAGGAAGCTGCTGATAAGCCAGGAATGCACAGTTGTTCTCTCCTCGATGTGGATATTTATGAGTTCTTGCTTCTCCTACAAATACCATGAATAAAACTTTCAATAGAAAATAAATAAGAACTTATTCATCTTATCCAAGTGGTTCCTATAATATTCATTAATATCTTTAAAGACAAATGAAAGAATCTGATTATGTAGTTTTTTTTAGTTTTCAAGTTATCCTAAATATATAAATAACTTTATTTTTATATTTTGACACAACCAATTTTTAAACACTATTTATCTCCAAGTCAGAAAACAATCATTATTATAGTAAACAATTTTTTCCTAGCACTTTAACACAGCTTTCTAGCCAATTATTTCTCTCACCCACTAAACTGTAAGTTCTGTGAACAGAGGTTGTGTTTGATAGTGTTGCTAATCTTTGTCAGTCAAGCAACAAGGTTAGCCCACGGTTGGTGCTCAATAAATATTTGTTAAATAAGGTCTGATAACTTTCTCAGTTCTTTGAAAAATAATGGACAAACATTTAATTTAATCTGAATTCACTTAATTCCAACTACTGATTTTAAAATTCATGTCTAAGAAATATTTCCATAATTGGTATTTTGAATATGTGCTGGCCACACAAAACATTTAGCACAATATTCCTAGGGCACTAAGTGTTAAATTCAAATAAAGAGCATGTATTAAAATTTATTTTGCTTGTAACTGTGAAATGCAATAGTGAAAATTTAACAACATAGCAGAACTAAAAAATATTTCAACATCTGTTCATTATGTCTTCCATTAATTAAATATTTATTGGAAGCTTATTCCAGGCAATGTACCATACTAGGTGCTAGAAATAGTAAGGTGAATGATCCAGACATTAGTGAAGGAGACAGGTGAAAAATAATAGCATAATTCTAAACCTCTGTAAAACAATGGGCACAAACATACACACACACACACACACACACACACACACACACACACCTGCTAAAGTACAATACAATAGAGTCATTCTCCATGCAGGGAATGAAGGATTAGAAAATTTCTTTAAAAATTAGTATTAGATAGGAGATCCTCACCGAGAAGGCCTGTAAACTGCTCTCACTGGGGTTCACTCACGGGCCCTCCCTGCATGTGCCCAGCATTGAGTGAAGTATGGGTGCAGGCGCTCAAGAGCCGCTGACACTGTGGTTTGGGACTGGGCTTCAGCTGCCTGCTGGGAGCTCATACACACAACCAGTTTGTGATCACTGTTGGTGCAACCCACACAAAAACACTCAGCCCATCCACCTAATCTTTGACAAAGGGGCCAAACAAGCTCACTAAAAGAAAGATAGCCTCTTTAATAAATGGTGCTGGAAAAATTGGCTTGCCTCTTGCCGAAGACCGAAAATAGACCCAAGTCTATAACCATGCATCAAACTCAAGTCAAAATGGATCACAGATCTCAATATTAAAACAGAAACACTAAACCTATTGTAAAAGAAAGTAGGTAAAAACCTTGAAGACATAGGGGTAGGCAGAGAGTTCATGAACAAAAACCAAACTGCCCATGAAATACTTCAAAGAATCAACAACTGGAACCTCATCCTACTGAAAAGTTTCTGCACATCTAAAGAAATCACCAGCAGAGTAAAAAGAAAACCCACCAGTTAGGAAAAAAGTTTAGCTGACTGTCTCTCGGAAAAGGTCTTCTATCTAGAACATATAAAGAATTTAAAAACATCAGCCTCTCCAAATTTAAAGACCCAATCCAAAAATGGGCATCTTAGATGAATACACACTTCTCAGAGAAAGAAATACAAATGGCAAATAAATACATGAAAAAATGTTCAACATCACTAGTCATTCGAGAAATGCAAATTAAAACAACACTGAGATTTCACCTCACCCCAGTAAGAATAGCTATCATTAGGAAATCAACCAATAACAAATGCTGGTGAGGCTGTGGAGAAATAGCAACTCTTCTCCACAGCTGGTTGGGATGCAGATTGGTGAAACCACTGTGGAAATCAGTTTGGAGATTCCTCAGCAAACTAGGTCTAGAGGCCCCATTCAACCCAGCTATTCCCCTTTGAGTATTTTCCCAGAAAATCTGAAAACATTGTAGCACAGTGATATATGTACACCCATGTTCACAGAGGCACAATTTGTAATTGCTAAATTGTGGAGGCAACCCAAATGTCCATCCACTGAGGACTGGATAAAAAAATGTGGTACTTTTATATAATGGAGTATTACTCAGCTATAAAGAAAGATAAACTCAAGGCTTTTATAGGTAAATGGTCACAACTAGAGACCATACTCATAAGTGAAATAAGTCAGACCTGCATGTGTAAGCAACATATTGTCTCACTAGTGTAAGAAACTGAAAGAGTGACTATAAACTAGAAGGTATGATAGACATTGTGAAATGAAAGGAAAATAATCAAAAGCAACTGGGGTGTGGGAAAGGAGGAGGGAAAGAATGGGAAATCATGTATGTGTGTATATACAGGATAGCTAGCAGTTGTACTGCTGTCTTCTACTGCTTTACTGAAAGGAACAGTTAGTGATTACTTGTTTGATCATTACTGCGTGTCTCCATCTGTCTTCCTGAGAAACCACTTTGAAGGTATCAATACGTAATACAACAACCATTGTTAATTTCCTACCACTTTGTCTGTAACTCTGTATTGTTTGTATTGTCCTTATGCTATTTTGTAAATGGATGTCTGTTTGTTAATATGTTTTCTTCCTTTATTTTTAAAATAAAAAAATGAGTATTAGGCAGAAAATAAATTATTAAGCCCATACAAAGGAGATACAGTAATTCTTGGTTCTTCAAAACTGAAATCTCCTTTTTTGGTCAACATTATTCTATGATTCTTTCAGATGAAGAAAAAAATGGAGAAGGAAAATACACCTACTAGATACTTCTCTTTTTCAAACATCTATAAAAAATATCATAAGCAAGTGAGGAAATTAAACAGCACTATGTTATAAGTTTAGCTATAAAAAAGTAAGAAAAGGAAAATTAATGTTGCTCTAGAGAGCAGAGATAGCCGTTATCATTTCAAAGACATACCCAGGGATTCTTAATGGGCACATGGACACCCACAAAAGATAACAGGATGGGAATTTAATTTAATGTTTCATCTGTAGGATATATTGGCTTCATTGTTTTCTAATATCAGTGAAGTCCGTCAAGCCTTTGCTATTTCATTGTCAAGGCCAGAAGAAAGAATTCTCAGAAACTTCTGCTGTTAGAGATGGGGAAAGGAATCAGTGAGAGAGGAAGGAAAGAGAGTGAGATATAATGGACAGGGATGGGTGTAAAAATAATCAAACAATGCTATAAGTGTGTGCCAATGTGCCAAAATGAAACCCTTTATTATGTACAATTAATATGCACTAAAATGTTTAGAGTTAATTGTAATTGGAGAAAATAGAAATTTCTGCTATGGCAATAGTAATTTGCAGCAACCCTGTTATCTAAACTACTTGAAATACATTGTCTTGTGTTAGTAAGAATTATTGAGAAAGTAACAATTCAGAGTAGTCAAACCCATTGAAGCCATCTGAAAATAGTGCTTCTTTATTCCCTCGAAGTGTAGGTGTTATGGATGATACATTCTGTCAGCCTGAGGAGCCCAGAAGCTTATGTAAGCTGTTCTACATCTTGGGGGGAGGAGGGAACATCTCCTTCTGGCTTAAGGATATTGTTCACTGTGTCAACTTGAGAACTTTAGAAGGTTAACTAAGTGACTGAGCAGGGGCCAGGGTCTTACTTTGTATTCATCCTGAGCCTGTGCAAGAGGAAGGCATGGAAATTATGTGTGTGCTACAGGCTCTCTGGGTGGGGTAGCCGTCTGATAATATAAGGGAGAGAAAGAGGCTTGTCCTATACACTTTTTGCTCTTGCTGCTTCTTCTGTCTTGTGCCGCTTGAAGTGCTGCCCCTGTGTCTGCCACCCTGCCTTGGACGGAGCTGATTATAGACTGAACCTCCACAGACTGTGAGCTAAATAAACCTTTCCTTCCTCTCTTCTGGGTGTCAGGTATTTTGTCTCAGCAACAAGAGAAAAGTAACCAAGACAGTAGGCCTTGTCCAGCTTTCTCTAGACAGCACAGTTGTCTCTGAAGGAAAGGAAGCATACTGGGAAATTTGCATTCATTAGGTTCAAAATGGGAATTTAGGTTTGTATTTGAAACCATTTTAAATAGAAGTAATAGCATGTGAAATTTCAAAATGTATTTAAAAGGAAAATTAAGTAAAGAGTTTTGTGAGGAGAAAATACTGAACAGAAAAAGCATCCATTCTACCAATCTCTGACTTACTGGCTGCAGTTTAAAGTGAAACACCCTGTACAGAAAAGAAGCTCCTTTTTATAAAAAAAATAATAATAAATTTCAGGGTTTCAGCAATTAAAGATTCCTGTTGGTAACTGTGATGCATAATTCCTATGTAACCTGATCAACGCATAAGGAAATTTCCACTGTATAGGTAACAAATAAGAGAAAACAATTGGGGCGCCTTTCAAAATCTGAATATTAAAAAATCTGTGAATGGCTGAACTCTTATTTTTATCATTTAAAAGAAGTATGTTCATCAAAGTTTTTTTTTTTTTTTCAAAATCTCCTTTTGTTTCTCCCTCACTTTCCTTAAACTGGGCACAGGAAATACCTAACCATTTACTGAAAAGAAATTCCATTCTTATTCTCACAGTTATCAGAATTTTCTTAATCTTTTTCAGGATCAAAAAGCATAATCACCTTGAAACAATTATAATCAGAATCGAACTTGTTCACTAGGTGCAGGATAAAATGTAATTCACTGAAAAAAAGAAAAAGAATCACTATGTCCATCAGCTCAACAAATTACAGTTCACTCTTTTGGCTTCTTTTCACATTGCTGGATATCTGGCCTAACAGATTTCTGTTTGAAAAATTCCAAAATTCCTCTTAAAACTGAGGAATTGTTGGCCAGGTATGGTAGTGCACACATGGGAGAGTGAAGCAAGAGGATTACTGGGAGTGCAAGGCCAGTCTGGGCTATTAAGTGAGTTCAAGGCCAGCCTGAACTGCATGGCAAAACCCTTTCTCAAAAAGACAAAAAATAACTGAGAAATTGTTATGAGCATACATATAAGTAAGAAAAAACTTGATCTCACACACTTCCTACATTTGCAGTTTTCTGATCATAGCAGCAATACTCCTGGGAAGGGTGGTAGTGGTGGCAGAGACAAAAGAACCAAAAACTGATAGTAGTCCCTTAATCAAGGGGGTCCAGTGGACCCAATCCGTGCTTTTCTATTGGAAATTTGTACTTTAGCATTATAGTAGCCAGTTGGGCATATCAGTATCTTTTCCTCAGGGGCATAAGACACAATCTATGTGTTTATTCCATTGGTATGATGAATAGCAAAGAGTGTGCATGTATGCAAAAGTGTTGAAGGGGACCTTGACCCCACTGTTATGCTCCATTTAACTGGTTTTGTATATGTTTAACTGAGCATCACAGAGGGTCCAATAGACCCACATCACTCCAGGATTTGTTTTTAAAAATTTTTCTTTTGTTTTTCTGGTAGAAGTAATCCAACTCAGTACAATGGCACACAACAAACCAAACTTGCAAGTTTGAGAGGCTGGGAAAAGTGCATCATAAGGTTACTCATGCATGGATGATGAAGATGATCCAACATGGTAAAATACAGGCTTTCATAACAGAAGAGCAGTGTGGGTGGAATGTGTGATGATGGTGATGGTGATGACTTTGACATTGGCCATGTGAACCAAAGTTCCTGTGACAGTGAGATGGAGCAAAAATCAACTGATACCAAGATTTAGCTATTACAGATTGTGCTGTTATAAACACAGCTGCACATATACCGCTGTGGTATGATGTTTTCAGTTCTGGAAAAATACCCAGGAGGAGAATAGCTGGGTTGAATGGGACCTCCCATCCTAGTTTACTGAGGAATTTCCAGATTGATTTCCACAGTGGTTGCACCAGTCTACACTCCCACCAGCAGTGGAGAAGAGTTCCTTTCTCCCCACAGCCCCTCTAGCATTTGTTATGGGTTGATTTTTTTATGATAGCCATTCTTTTGGGAGTAATATGGAATCTCAATGTTTTAATTTGCATTTTTCAAATGACTAATGACATTGATCAGTCTTACATTCTTACATCTGGTGGACTGAGCAACTTCGATGATGATAACAGTATGTAATGTAGCAATCATTGTTAATTCCTATCATTTTGTTTTGAGGTCATGTATCATTTTTGTTGTTTTGTTAGATTTTTAATTTTTCAAATAAAAGAAATTTTAAAAAAGAATCAACTTATACAGATGCAGAAAATGCAGACCTCCTTAATTCAGATGATAAAGAAAAAAGAAATGTGAGTACATATTTCACTAGTCTAAATATTGTGAAATGGTCATGCAACCAAGTAGAATGATCCAATGTCAGAACTAGTTTCAAAAATATAATGAAGATTTTGGCAGGGGTGAAATGTATTTGACAGACTGTCAGCATTTCCATCCAATGTTGGAAATTGTAACAGATGAAATACTACAAGATTCTGTAAAGTACACAAAGACTAAAATGCAAGTAAGACATTCTGTATGTACCAATAGCCAGATCCAAAAATGTATTTATTATGACGCCTCACTAGCTGAACTGAAAGTATTCATGGGCCTGCTGTACTTAGTACAGATTTCTCATAGTGATCACAGGAATGTAAAAGACTTATGGGAAAGCTATGGGTCAAAGTATGTCATAAAAATGTATGCCCTTGTAGATGTAAAGATGTATTGTTCTTTCATTTTAGACATTTATCCAGAAACTCATCCATCAGGTCCTTATTGATATAGTAATAAACTGAATTATTTGTGAACAGGCTTATTGCTGCTATCTCCCAAATTAATTAGAATGTGACATTTGACAATTAGTTTACTGGTTTCCAATTGATGTTACATTTGCTAACAGAACACAAGTTGACCAGTGCAAGAATAAAGCAGAAATTCCAAATGAAATGTTGCAATTTCAAAATGGAGAATCGTCTGGCTCATCTTTGAATTTAAGAAAGGAGTAAGATTCGCTTCATATATGGCAAAGAAAAGCAAAATGGTACTGCTGGTGTCAGCATTTCACCATGATGGAAATCCTGAGAGGGAAACCTTAACAAAACAGAAGCCTGAGATGGAGACTTTCAACAACAAAACTGGCTACATAGTCAGTTCAAGGCTGCTCTGAACTACATGGTGAGACCTTGTCTCAAAAAGCACATATTGACTCATACAGGAAGATGGCGACCGGGTGAGCAGCAAGGGAGCGAACCTCCTTAATACTCACCACCAGCTCGAGACAGACTTGGTGAGCGTGAATGCCGGAACCTCGGCTGGGAAGTTTAAACTGGGCGTATTTCTCTGAGATGCCGGGGGAGATGTGGTAGGGCGGACCAGGCTGCCGGGGCGAGACGTGGGAAAGTCCCAGACGCTGGGAGCCGGGGACGATCCCCGCGGGGAAGAAGCGGGGATCGGTCCAGGCG
>PVLD010033395.1:0-13706 GCA_004027595.1 Dinomys branickii
TCAGCCTCCTGAGTGCTAGGAGTGCCACCATGTCCCGCCTGAGGTTGGGGCTTTCATAAGGGATTAATGGTGTGAGAACTCTGTAGCAGTATCTAATATAGTTTTATTTTGTCTCTCTTTTTTTTTTTTGGTACTGGGAATTGAACTCACTCAGGACCTTGCACTTGCCAGGCAGGTGCTTGTGCCACTGAGCTACATCCCTGGCCCTTATTTGTCTCGTGATGACTAAGGATGTTACCTTTTCATGTTCTTAGTTGCCATCCATATATTTTCTTTGTTAAAGTGTTCAAATCTTTTGCTCACTTCTGTATTGTGTTGGTCTTTTTCATATTATTGCTTGTGATTCTTTGGAGAGCTGTATACATAGTGCAGTTATAAGTCTTTATTGTATTAAAAAAGGTTCTATTGAATGTAGATATCTCAGAAGTGTGTTTGTCAGCATGTCTTAGTCATCATTCAGGAATGCCTGCATTGTGACTGACCTTGTACACCGACCTTGCATGTGGACTGGGTCACTTCCTTTGGCCTCATATAAGGCCTTTCTTCACTGGCAGAAAGGTTTATTTTTATCTCATGTTGTTTGAGACAGGGTCTCTGTAGTCCAGACTGGACTGATCTTGCTTATGTAGTTCAGGCTGGCCTTGCAGCCATGGCAGTCCTCCTGCCTCAGCCTCCCAAGTGCTGGAATAACAGTCATGAGCCATCAGGCCTGGTTTACCTCATGTTGTTTTGATCAGGGTTAATGAATTATCTTATGACTGCTGAGTTTGAGCTGGGCAGGATTGCTTTGGGAGAAATTTGCTGCTGAGGGTTCTGACCCTTTTGTTGCCAAGAGCTAACCACTACCTGATGCATTCCTTGTCTCGTTTGAGTCTTATACTTTCTGTTTTGTGGTATTGGGCATTGAACCTAGGACCCAATGAGTACTAAGCAAACACTTAACCAGTGAGGTACTTCTGTAGTGATTTTTACTTTGAGACAGGGACTTGGTAAATTGCTTAGGCTAACCTGAAACTTGTGATCCTCCTGCCTCAGTCTCCTGAGTAGCTGGGATTACAGTTGTGCAATCTCACATCCTGCTCTTAGCTTGATCTTTGCAGTTTAGAAAACCTGAGACTCATAGGGGTCACAAAATTGTCAATGCTAGGAAGTGGTGGAGCTATGAATATTGGTGGGATTTTTTTTTTTGAGACAGGATCTTGATATGTAGCCCAAGCTGGCCTCAAACTCACAGCGATTTTCCTGCCTCTGCCTCCAGAGTGCTGGGATTACAGGCATGCACCACTACACTTGGTTTAGGATTGGTGATATTAGCCCAGGGGCTGTCGCTGTCCACTTTGGGCACTTTCTTTCAAGGTTCCACAGAATTCAGGGTTGCAAAGTTCCCTTATGATGCCTCCCTTGGGCCGCGCCACCAGAGTTATTTGAATCAGGCTGTCCTTGCCCTCTGCATTGCCCCTCTGTTGCTGCATAACAGTTATTGCAGCTTAGTTACCTGCACATTGCTACTGTGCACTCCGTGGGTCATGAGTCCAGGCCTGGCTGAGCTAGGTCCCTGCTCAGGTGTCAGCGGGCTTCACTCCCCTGTGCAGCCACAGGCCTCCAGGTGTTCAAGTTGTTGATGCTGGCAGAATTCCGTTTCTGAGTGAGGGCCTTGGCTTTCTTCTGGCTGTTGACTGGAGTTGGCCTGCCTGTGCTGACGTGTCGCCTTGTCCAGTACTGTGGAGCTGTTTACAGAGCTGGGCAAGGTGGTGTATGCCTGTAATCCCAGCACTCAGGAGGCTGAGGCAGGAAGAGGATGAGGATGGCTGTGAATTGGAGGCCAGCCTGGGTTATGTATTGAGTTCAAGGTCAGCTTGAACTACATAGTGAGTTCCTGCCTCAAAAACCAACCAAACAAAAATATACAGTGATTTACAACATGGAGTTGGTGTCTGTTAGCAAAATAGAATCTTTTTTATAATTTTTCATTGGAATAGAAAGCATACAACATACAATTTATCATCTTAACCATTTTCGTTTTGTTCTAAGATCGGGTCTTACTATGTTTTCCAGGCTGGTTTTGAACCCACAGGGATCCTCCTGCTTCAGTCTCTTGGGTGCTGGGATTACAGGTGGGTAGCACCACACCTAGCCTCAAAATACAGTTTAAAACCCATTTAATGTGCTCAACCTCCTCCTAGCTGCACCCCCTCCTCAAGCAGTGTTTCAAACCAAGACTGACATCCAGCAGTCCACTCAGGCAGCAATGCTCTAATTCCTCACAGGTGCTTAAGAGATCTGAAAAGGGCAATCAACCATCCATAGGCCTCCTAAACTCAACACTTTCAATCTGGGTTCAGTGGTTACTCATTAGGATCATACCAAGTAATTATCTGTTAGTGCTCAAAGTATAAGACACTTCCACTCTTCCCTGTGGTCTCTGGGTCCATGCAATAGATTTGAAAGTTCACAGTTCAGCCTACCAATCTTTGTGCCATTTGCAAGCAATTAAGCATTAACAGACTCCAGAAAAACAGAATATTTCAAACAAGGAACTGCAAGGGAGTAAACTCTATAAACTCTACCCAAGAAGCCTGCTTAGTTACTTTCTTGTTGCTGAGACACAATACCCAACACCCACAGCTCTAAGGAGGAGAAGTTTAGTTTGGCTCACAGTTTGTAGAGGTTTCAGTCCATAGTCCTTTGGCAGCAAGGCAGGGTGGCATGGCAGAGGGGCATTGCAGAAGAGAAACAGTCTATGGCATGGCAGTGGGAAGCAGGAGGGATCAAGGGAGGAGGAGGGAGATGCACCTTTCCAGGCCACGCCCCCACTGGCCTACCCGTTCCCACCAGGCTTCACCTCTCAGCAGCACATTTAGCTATAAACCCATCAGATTTATCTACTGATGAATATCATGCCCCATTGATCCAGTCACCTCGTAGAAGTCCCACTGATGATTGCATGAGGTTTTTTTGGGGAAAATCTAGTTATAAACCATAACACAGCCTGGCCTGAGGAGGGAGGAGTATTCCCATGTTCTGACCTCAGTGTAAGTAATGTTCATTTGGCAGGCTGCTGCAGAGGAAGAAAGGAGATATGCAACTAGCATTTTTTTTTTAAGTTTTGCAGTGTTGGGATCAAACCCAGACCCTTGTAGGTACTAGGTATGTGCTCTCCCCAGACCCCAGCAACCAGTATATTATGAATGGGATCCCTTGCTTAGAGCTTTGTAGATTTTTTTAACGTTGCATTTTTTAAGGTCCTGAGTTCAAGTACCCAGTACCCCCCCAAAAAAGCATTCTAAGGTTGCATTTTTACAAAAAAAAATATTTTATTTTAAAAAGAAAAAATTTCAAAACAAGATAATAGGAGGATAATAATGGTTAATACATTGCATATTGTTATCTTTAATTACTCAGATATCAGATATTATTATAAGGTATCACCATTTAATTGTCTGAATAATATTAGCACAAACCTTTCTTTTCAATGACCTAAGAGAAATTAGCATTATAACTATCTTACTATCTATCTATCTCTATGTTTTCCCCTTTCTTCTTTTCTCCACTCCCCCATCCTAGTTTCTCTTTCCTTTTAAACAGTTTCTTACCATTTTACAATCTGTTGTACTTTTTGGATATTATTTACTTGTCCAGCTTCTCACACTAGGGAGACAATACTATATTTACACATGTGCATCTGATTTATTTCACTTATGAGTCTGGTCCCAAATTGCAGCCATTTACCTATAAAAGTCTCAAGTTTATCCTTCTTTATGGGTTAGTAGTACTCCATTGTATAAAAAGACCACATTTTAAAAATCCATTTCTCAGTTGATGGGCATTTGGGTTGTTTCTAAGATTTAGCCTTTACCAATTGTGCTGCTATAAACATGGGTGCACATGTGTTGCTGTGGCATGATGTTTTTAATTCTTCTGGGAAGATACTTAGAAGGGGAATATCTGGGTGGAATGGGACCTCTAATCCTAGTTTTTTCAGGAATCTCCACACTGATTTCCACAGTGGTCGCACCAGTCTACACTCCTACCAACAGTGGAGAAGTGTTCCTTTTCCCTCACAGCCCATCTAGCATTTGCTATTGGTTGATTTATTGATAATAGCCATTCTTTCCAGGGTGAGATGGAATCTCAGTGCTGTTTTGATTTGCAACTCTTGAATGACCAGTGATGAACAGTTTTTCATATATTTATTTGCTGTTTGTATTTCTTCATCTGAGAAGTTATGTATTCATCTCAGATGCCCATTTTTGGATTGGGTGTTTAAATTTGGGAGCTTTGATTTTTTTTTTTTTAGTTCTTTATATGTTCTCCATAGTAATCCTTTGTCTGAATAACAGCTGGCAAGCATTTTTTCCCACATTGTGGGGTGTTTCTTCATTCTGTTGGTGGTTTCTCTTGCTGTGTAAAAGCTTTTTTTTGATAAGATGAGATCCAAGTTGTTGATTCTTTGTGATAGTTCCTGTGGGATGGGGGTTTTATTCATAAAATCTTTGCCTACACCAGTGTCTTCAAGATTTCTACCTACTTTGTCTTCTAGTAGATTTAGTGTTTCTGTTTTAATATTTAGATCTTTGATTCATTTCAAATTTAGTTTAATACATGGCGATAGACATGGGTCTAGTTTTAATCTTTGGCATGTGGAAGCCAGTTTTTCCAGTACCACTTATTAAAAGACTCTTTTCCACTGAAGATGTTTGGTGCCTTTGTCAGAGATAAGGTGGCTGAGTATGTCTGGAGTTGTTTCTGCATCTTCTACTCTGTTCCATTGATCTTTGGGTCTGTTTCTTTGTCTGTACCATGCTGTTTTTATCACAGTAGCTTTGTAGTATAATTTCAAATCAAGGATTGTGATGTCCCCTGCCTTGCCTTTGTTGACTAAAATTGTCTTTGCTATTCTAGGTCTCTCCTGGTTCCCAATGAATTTTAAGGTTACTTTCTCTAATTCTGTGAGATATGCTATTGGAATTTTGATTTGCATTGCATTAAATTTGTTTAATAGTTTTGGAAGTATGGCCGTTTTTGCTATATTGGTTCTTCCTACCCAAGAAAAAAGGATATCTTTCCATTTTCTGATATCCTCTTCAATTTTTGTTTTTTTTTTTTTTTTTTTTGAGACAGGGTTTTGCTATATAGTGCAGGCTGGCTTCAAACTTGCAGCAATCTTCCTGTCTTGCCTCCCAAGTGATGGAATCACAAGCATGTGTCACCACACCTGGCTGCAGATGTGATTTTATTTAGCCTTCCCCCACCCTGTACTAGGGATTGAGGGTAGAGCTTTCACACTGAGCTACATCCCCAGCCCTTTTAAAAAATATATTTTATTTTGAGACAGTGTATGGCTAAGTCACTAAATTGCCTGTGCTGGGTTTGAATTTGCAGTCTTCTTGCCTTAGCATCCCTGAGTGCTGGGGTTACAGGTATACATTATAATGCCTAACTTTATTTAGTTTTAATTTTAATATATTGTTACTTATTTTTTTAGCATGTGGCAAACTTTCTTATCTAGATTCTTTTTTTTTTTGAGACCAGATCTTACTGTGTAGTTTAGCCTGTCCTTGAACTGCTAGCCCAGGCTGACCTTGAACAAATGGTGATATTCCTGCCTCACCCTCCCAAGAAGCTGGCCCATGTTAGCACTCTTGGCTTTGCAGTGACCCTTGTTGATGCTTACCAACCACTGAGATTTGCTCCAGAGGGCACAGAATGAGGACTCTGCACAGGGACTGGTACTTAGCTTAGAGCAGTTTATCTCCCTGGCCAGATATCAAGTGAACAAGGTCCATTCCAGAACACATCACCTAGGATAAACTCCTTACACCTTTTCTTCCTTTAAAAGTAGAACCCAGCTGAGTGTGGTGGCTCATGCCTATAACCCCAGCATTCAGGAGGCTGAGGCAGGAGGATCACCAAGAAGTCGAGGCCAGCCTGGGCTACATAGTGAGTTCAGGGCCAGCCTAACTACATAGTGAGGCACTGATTCAAAAAACAAAACAAAAAGAAGTAAGAAAGTAGACCTCATACATAACCTAATTGGCATTTAACTTTTAAAAAAATTTATTTTAAAGAGAATAGTAAAAAAAGAATAGCAAAATATAAACAAAACAAAGCAAGAACATTGAAAATGATACGGGGTTTCAAACCAAATGATAGGAATTAACAGTGGTTGTTATATTACATATTGTTGTCTTCAATGAAGTTGCTCAGATTACCAGATGTAAGAATGGAAGCTTCATCAAACCATTAAGGAGAATAAGAAAATAATAATTTAATAAAAGACAATACAGAGTTTCAGCAGACAAGATGGTAAGAATTCACCAATGGTTGTTATATTGCATGTTGTTGTCTTCACACCAATTGCTCAGATTACCAAATATAAGCATGGAGGGGCTGGGGATATAGCTCAGTGGAATAAGCGCCTGCCTAGCAAGCGCAGGGTCCTGAGTTTGATCCCCAGTACCGCGAAAAAAAAAAAGCATGCAAAATTGGTCAAAATATAAAAAAAAATTAAGCATTAATTGTTCCTTTCAATAAACCACCAGAGGTCAGCAGTACAGTTATCCCAGCCAACCTTCTACACACACACACACAGAGCCTTAGGTCTGTCTTCCTTTTTTTTCTTTCCCTCATTTCAGTTGTTCCTAACCCAGCTTAGACTGTTTTTTGTTTTTTTGAGACAAGGTCTCACTATGTAGTGCAGGCTGGCCTTTAATTCACTATGGAGCCCAGGCTGGCCTTGAACTCACATCAGTCCTCCTGCCTCAGACTCCAGAGTGCCAGGACTATAGGTGTGCACCATCATGCTTGGCTAGATTTTTTTGGTCAGTATTGAAGATTGAACCCAGGGCCTTTGCACACATCCCAGCCCTTTTAAATTTTAAGACAGGGTCTAATTGTATTGAGAATCATTTCTCAGGGATTTAAGTTTAAAAAATTCTTACTGATGAATTTAAGAGGTTGACTGGATAAAGAACATGTAGCATACACACAATGGAGTGTCTCTCTGCCATAAAGAAGGATACATTTGACTCACTTGTAGGAAAATGGATGCTCCTGGAGACCATAATGCCCATTGAAATACATCAGACATAGAAGGTTAAATATTACATGGTTTCTCATATGAGAAGCTCAAACTATAAATAATGTAAAGCACAAAATAAAAGACTGATGGAGACCACTATGAAGCAGCCCTGAGCAGGACTTAAATTAACCAATTGGCTTTTTATATTTACTTGTGAATCTGTCCAAAGCCTAGGCCACTTGTCTGGAAGTGGGTGACAGACTCATAGTAAGTGAACCTCTGTGAGTCACTGATCCCTACTAAAACCTGTAATGGTGGATGAAGCAGAAAGCCTCAAAGGATAAGACAAGATCACAGCCAAGGACACCTGGATCTTATCTCAACTAGATAAAGACTATAGCCTCATGCATCTCTCTCCTGGGTGAATTAATGTAATCCTTATTAAGGATTAATTTAATACCTTACTTAGAGAAGTCCTTGAGCAATTCCACCCTTCTTGAGTACTTCCCTCCCTTCTTCTGATGACCAAATAAATGTAGGCCACCCAGAGAAGGTCTTGGTCTTAGCCCCGAGAGAATCTCGAATTCTGTGAGAGGGGCTTGATTCTCCTGGAGCCCTGAAATCATTCCATTTGCCTCTTTATTTAGCCTTCACGTACACTTGCTCAGATCGCAGACCTGATCAGCCTGCAATAACTGAGGGATATTATTATCCTGATAAAACACAATAGGAATCAGGGAGTTAGACCTTTTGAAGATGGGAAAGGGATTAAAGGATAGAGGGAGAGGGGGAGGAGGGGATGAGACAGGAAAGAAAGAGTAAGATGCCATCTGTATATGTACCAGCTCCCCACAAGGAATGACTTCATTATGTATTGCAAACATGTACTAAAAAACTAAACATTACTGTTGATGGACAGTTAGCTTGCTTCTTTTTTTCCCATTTCAAACAATGCTGTTATGAACATTCTTGCACATACACCTTGTCCAGGAGCAAGACTAGGGTATTTACTTAGGACTGGAGCACTGGGTCCCAGGGTCCTCACATACTGGACTTTATGAAATAGTACCCAGTTGCTCTCCAAAGTGACTTGTCTTGGTTACTTTTCTCTCATTGCTGAGACAAAATACCCAACACCCAAAATGGAGGAAGGAAAGGTTTATTTAGCTTACGGTTTGTGGAGGCTTCAGTCCATACTTGGCTGGCTCAGAGGCAGAGTGGCACATGGCAGAGGGCAAACATTCTTGGCAGCAGAGCACAGCAAAAACAACCAGCAAAAGGGAGGAATGGTGGGCAAGCAGCCTCTTTTCTTCCCTTACATTGTAAACAGGCTGGCCCTACCCAGGGGGCATGTAGCACTCAAATAATCTCCATGCCCTCCTCTTCCACAGGCTCAGGCTCTATATAAACTAAGCACCCCAGCTTCCTGCTGAGTCACTCAGCCAAACTTCTAGACTCCCCAAGTTGACACAGTGTATCAACCATAACACTCCACCCCTTGTCAACTTGGCAACCAGACATTTCTTTAAACCAGCTTCCAGATACAAAGACATTATATCACATGAATGTTCTTGCACCTGTGCCTTGTCCAGGAGCAAGACTAGGATATTTACCTAGGACTGGAACACTGGGCCCCACAGTCCACACCTGCTGGACTTTATGAAATAGTGCCCAGTTGCTCTCCAAAGTGACTATACTAATCTTCAACCTGCACTGGCAGTCGATGAGGTCAGTCAATGGATCGATTTTATAGTGGTGGGGATTGAAACCAGGACAAGCACTGCACCACTGAGCTATACCACTAGTCCTGGAATGAGAATTCTTTTTTTTTTTTTTTTTTTTTTTGTACTGAGAACAAACTCAGGACCTCATGCTTGCCAGGCAGGCACTGTGCTGCTGAGCTATATCCCTGGCTCCAGAATGAGAATTCTTACTGGTCTCTCTCACCACCAACAGCTGGTATAAAATAGTATCTTACTGGAGTTTGAATTTAACTAGTGAGATGTTGATTTGTTTGTTTGTTTCTTTTATACTGGGAATTGAATCTAAGGTCTTTGCATCCCCAGCCCTTTTTACTTTTAAATTTTGAGACCGTATCTCACTAAGTAGATAAATTGTATAGGCTAGGCTGAAATTTGTGATCCTCCTGACTCAGCCTGTCAGTGCTGGGTTAACAGGGATGTGCCATCACATCAGGCAGGTGTCTTTCTTCTTCAGTGAAATACCAGTTCATAACTTCTGTCCATGTTTGTACTTTCTGTTTCTTCTTTCCATTTCATTTCCTTCTTGCACTTCTTTCTGTGGTGCTAGAGATGGAACTCAGTGCCCCCTGCGTCTGAGGCAAGCACTCACCCCAGAGCCACGCCCCCAGCTCTATCAATCCTTTTTTTTTTTTTGCGCCAGGAATCAAATTCAGGACCTTGCGCTTGCCAGGTAGGTGCTGTACCATTAAGCTATATGCCTGGCCCCATCAGTCCATTTTTAAGGAAGACTCTGTTGTTGGATACAAGCAAGTTCAAGGTTTTCATTTTTTTCCTAGAAAAATTTTTTCTTTTGCAATGTTTGTGCCCTTTAATCTTTGTGGTGGTTTTGAGGTCTGAGAACATTTTTTATGAAATGACTATCATGAATACAGCTTTAGTTTTGTAAATTTAGCTGCTATGTCTTTTGCGCCTAGCCTTCCCTTTGAGCCTTACAGTGGCCTGTGTCACTGACGGAGGAAGGGAGGGGCACCTCTGGTTGCAGACTGGAAATACCCTCAGCCCTTACCTGCTACTTCCTTGTGGAGGTGAGAATGATACACATGCAAAGGCCTGGCCCATCAATGAGACAGATTTAGATTCACCTGAAAGGATGAAATGAAGGAGCAGTAAGAAGTTTGGAATGTATTTTTGTCCAACTACAGTGGAAAACATGGAAAGAGAGTTTCCTTATTTGCTGGTTTGAAACCAAAAAGAGTCCTAGGTTAAGAAAATGTAACTGCAAACTAGGGTCTTTTTTTGTTCTTTTTTGAGATAAGGTCTCGCTATGTAGTTCAGGGGCTGGCCGTAAACTCACTATGTAGCCCAGGATGGCCTTGAACTCGTGGTGATCTTCGTACTTCAGCCTCCCAAGTGCTGGGATTACAGGCAGGTGTGCACAACCACACCTGCCTTGACCGAGGGTTTGACATGTCAATCTTCAAGACATTTTGTTTGTAATATGTAAGGGATGCATTTAATGACAACTAAGCTAGAGCTGTGTGTCATGCATTACTTTATAATTTACTAAAGTAAAAAAAGTACAATCCATTTGTTCATATGCAGGCAGCTTTAACAAGCTGGACAGGGAGACATGTGGGCTGACAGCCTGGAGATGCTGAGTGTGCACATGAGGTGGGCGCTTAGAGGTTGTGATTTTAGGCCTCACTGTCGTGGCTTTGGGCTCTCTGAGAAGCACCACGAGGGAGGCAGGAACAAGCGCCTTATGAAAGGCAACAAAAAGGGACTCAGGAAGAAAGCAGCTGATCATTTTTTAAGGAAGATTGGTATGATATGACAGCACCAGCTATGTTCCAGAAAGCACTGGGGATGTATCTTAGTGGCACAATGCCTGCCTGGCAAGCTCAAGGTCCTGAGTTCAGTTCTCAGTACTAAAAAAAAATAATCAAATGACAACATTTCAGAAAAAAGACTAGTCACCAGAACTCAAGGAACCCAAATTGCATCTGATGGGCTCAAAGGTCATGTGTTTGAAGTGTGCCTTCCTGATCTGCACGATGATGACGTTGCATTTAGGAAATTCAGGCTAATCACTGAATATGTTCAGGGCAAAAGCTGCCTGCCTCACTTTCGTGGCATGGCTCTTCCCTGTGACAAAGTGTGCCCCATGCTCAGAAAATGGCACACAGCAATCAAACCTCAACTTGATGTCAAGACCACTGGTGGTTATTTTCTTTGTATGTCCTGTGTTGCTGTCTTGGTTAGTTTTCTCTCATTGCTGGGATAAAACACCTGACACCCAAAATTAAGAAAGCAAAAGTTTATTTAGCTCACAGTTCATGGAGGTTTCAGTCCATACTCGGCTGGCTTCAAGGCAGAGTGGCACATGGCAGAGGGCAACAGTTCATAGCAGCAGGAGAGAGCAAAAGCAACAAGAGCAAAAGGGAGGAGCAGCAAGAGCAAACCTCTTTCCCTCCCTTATATTGTATGCAATCTACCTGCCCAGGGTGGATGTAGTACTCACACCCATAATTCCAGCATTGAACTAGGAATCAATCACAAACTCTAGAAGCCTGCCCCATGACTGCATGAGGCTTTGGGGCGATATCCAGACACAAACCATAACAGTTACTTTCACTAAACAGTCCCAGCAATCAGATATAGAAGACCTTTTCTACTCCAACAGACCTGTCCAATCCAGAAGAAGATGATGCAAATCCTGACCTAGGAGGGGCAGACAAATGAGCTGAAGGAAGTGATCAATAAATTGGTTCCAGAGAGCATTGGGAAAAGGGCCTGCTGATCTGTTTATCTTCTTTATGATGCCTTCGTTAGCAAAAGCATTCTAAAAATAGAAGCCCAAGTGGCTTCTAAAAATAGAAACCCAAGTTTGAGTTGGGGACACATATGGAGCTTTGTGGTAAAGGGAATAGCCCGGGACATGCACTGGGTATGGGGCTGGTGGTGAAGTTGAATGAGCTGATGGGTATGAACCAGTAGTCCAAGGGTCTGTTTAAAATCTAGATTTTTAGCCTGGTGTGGTGGTGCACGCCTGTAATCTCAGCACTTGGGAGGCTGAGGCAGGGGGATCACCATAGTTTGAGGTCATCCTGGGCTACATAATGAGTTCAAGGCCAGCCTGCACTACATAGTGAAGTCTTGTCTCAAAAAAAAATCAAAGAATCTGGATTTTTAACAGTAATAAATAAAAGTCTGTTTGTCAGGGGAAAATCACTTAGGCTGGCTCCCCTGCCTCTGTGGTGTCCCCGGGTTCCAGCAGTAGTCAACTTCAAGGGAGGCTGGGGAGGCTCCTGGTAGCTGTTTGGGAGCCACCACTCCCTGGCCACATGGGCTTTCAGGAAAGTTACTTGATGTCTTTAACTCATGGTTTCCCAGTCTACAAAATGTCCGGATAGTCTGTCTCTCTTTCAGATCTCCTATCTGGGGTGGAACTGCCACCGAGATGCAGGGTAAAAACCCTGAAGAGGAAGGGTGTCCCTTTCATCTTGTGTTGAGGCTCTGTGTGGTGCTAAGGGAAGGAAGAAGTCTTACACTGCCAAGAAGAATAAGTGGAAGAGAAGGAAGGTTACGTTGGCTGTCCTGGAGTACTATAAGGGGGATGAAAACGGCAAAATTAGTGGTGCTGGAGGTTTTTGTTGTTGTTTTGTTTTGTTTTGAGACAGGGTCTCACTATGTAGTTCATGCTGGCCTTGAACTCACTGTTTAGCCCATGCTGGCCTCAAACTCATGATGATCCTCCTGCCTCAGCCTCCCAAGTGCTCAGATTATAGGCATGCACCACCATGCCTGGCCAAGTGCTGGAGTTTTTATGGCCAGCCACTTTGACAGACATTATTGTGGCAAGTGTTGTCTCATTGCTTTAACAAACCAGAAGACACATAATTATGTGAGTTAATAAAGACTCAGCTAAAAACAACCATGGGAATATTGGCTTCCTATGGGCTCTGTGAGGATTCAATTTGATCACTGAGCAATAAGTGCTCAGTAAACAATATTATCTCTAGTACTAGTCCTTTATTTGTTCAACATATCTTTATTATGTGTTTTCAACATATTAGGTACTGAACTAAGAACTAAACATGTGGCAGCTATTACTGCTGCTATTTGTTCTATTATTATTATTATTATTATTATTATTAAACAAGACCTCACTATGTAGTCCAGGCTGGTATGAAATTCACTATGTAGCCCAGGCTGGCCTTGAACTTGCAGTGCTCCTCCTGACTCAGCCTCCCTAGCAGTGGGACTATAGATGTGCACCATCGTACCTGACTGTATCCTTATTATTACATATCAGGCACTGTGCCAGGTAGCAGAGCCACAACAGTAGATAAGACAGAACCTTCAAGACTCTGAGTACACTTTTTGGTTCTACTAACAGGACTCTCTTCTCTGTTATGAGTTCTTTGGACCTCTTTGTTGTAGTCTTCTCCTTGGACCGGGGTGCAGAGCAGTGGTAGAGCACTTGCTTAGCATGCATGAGGCCTTGGGTTCAACCCCTAGCACCAAAAAGCAAAAACAAGACAAAAACCAGTAAGCAAGCAAAAGTACTTCTTGTTAGTGAAAGAGATCATCGTCAGATGCCTTTCTGCCCCATGCCAAGATCTGGCTGGCTGAGAGGCAGGAGGAGGGTGGTCAAGATATTTAGCCTTTGCCCCATGTGGGCAGATTTAGAATGAGCTGCTGTGGTGGGGGCTTTTGGCTTTTTCCTTGCAAAAGAACCTCAGGTATGGGAGAGAAAGTCCTGCAGAAGTTCTGGGGAGCACTTGCCTAGCATGGGCAAGGCCCTGGCTTTGGTCCCCAGTGCTGTGAGAAAATTAAATGGAAACAAGAGTGAAGTGCCAGAGGAAATTTTTTCCCATGACAGGAGGAGAAAATTCAGATGCACCACAGACCAAAAACGTCCACCTGGACTTGGCGCTAGGTCCAGGAGACAGCAGGAGCCTTGTCTTTTCCCAGTGCCC
>PVLD010033396.1:0-13706 GCA_004027595.1 Dinomys branickii
TTTGCATCCTCTGTCCTTCTCTCTCTCCCGCTCTCTCTCTTGCTGTGGGATTATGGGTGATTGTATCCAAGCAGCAAGAGATTACAGAGGAGACCTCATCCGCGGAGGAAAAGAAGAAAAAGGCAGGGACTCCCTGTCTTCAGATGAGATCAGAGACGTGTGAAATGTGAGAAGCGTGGGCAATTTTGTAGAAAGCACCACCTGAGTAAGCCGCACCAGTGCAAGTGTTCGGTCTATTTAACAACAAACAGTGCAGGGTCACATTTCCACCGAAGCCTCAAAAGGAGGCAAAAGCAAGTGTTGTCGGGCAGTGTCTTTGTTAAGGCTGTATGGAAAGACTGGTTCCACTGGGCCAAGATATGCAATGGTCCCATGAGTTGTAGTGAAAGTTACAATAAACTTCCTCTCTCTGGTCTCTCTCGCGCCAGCCGCAAAGGTTTTCAGAGGTAAGCGCAGGTTTACTTTTTTATATTTTGTATTTTCTATGTTATTTCCCATTATATTACGGTACTGTCACCATTTTACGTGAACATTTTGGGGCTGCTGGACAAATCATCTGAGTTTCCATCATTTCTCTTCTTTTATTTATTAGTGTGTGTTTGCGGTGCACGCATTTACAGTCATCTTGGGGAGTTGGTACATGTAAATACTACAGCTTATTTTGTTTTAGTTTAATCCCCTTCTTTTCCCAACCTTCCGCCCTCCTCCCCTTCCCCTTCCCCCCGGGCATGCCTGCTAACATTACTAATCTTAGTTTGTGGTTACGGCACACAATGTCCACGTTCCCTGAGGTTATTAGGACCTCATACCGGGCGCATCTTCACTCTCCTATTTCCGCTTCGCTCCCCCCACGGCCCTCACCCTCGGCCCCTGGGCCCCTCTCATCTGGGAGACCCACCCCTGCCTCCTCCTCTCCTTCCTGTATCTTTCCCTCAGTTTGTACTTTGCCTCATTCAAATGGCAGGTACTGTACAATATTTAACTTGTTATGTCTGATATATTCACTCAACATTATACTTTCCAGGTGCATCCGTTTTCCTACAAATATCTCAAAATGGTTTTGCTTTATAGTCAGGTAGCATTCAGTTACTGCACACACCACATCTTCTTTATCTAATCATCTGTTGATGGGTGTACAGGACTGAACTACCATGCTATAAATAGCAGTGTGCACGGAATGCTGTAGTACAATGATTTGCTTTGATACACAAGTGCTTTGGACTATAAAGCATGTTTCCAGAGTGACTTATGCTTGCAACTCAAGGTTTTGTTTACTCGCTATGATTTCTTTTATGGTCAAATCTCACAATTTAAACTCAGTCACTACACTGAGTAAAACAAATTCACACACAGGTTCTTACGTCAGCATGTTGTGTTTATGCCAAAACGTCCCACAGCACCACAGAGAGTTGAGCTTCCCCTTGGGGTGCATTTAAAGATACCTAGTAGGTGGTTCTTTTTCTCTTCCCTGCTATTTTCCTGCAGCCCTTCTTCCTCTTATTTGCATTCTGCCATTGAGCAAAGAAGGGTTTATAGCCCTTCGGGCTCCACTGAGGGAGTATATATGGATATGTAATTAAAGAGGCACAGAATAAAGAAAATGGGGCCACGTGTCACTACGTGTCTTCTGACCTTATTTTTCCTGTATGTAAATGAGTGAGTAGGTGCCTTCATTCTCAGACACTAGATTATTACAAAAATAATTGAGTCCTGTGGTGTCAAATATCTAGTGTTGCAGTAGTGCCAACAGCAGACTACCACGGACGATCCACCCCACCCCCTTGAGCTGACAGATGCCACGCCTGAGCATGTGGGAGGACTTTCTCGGCTTATTCACCCAGGGCACTTACTGAGCTGCGGTCTCCCACTTCCTGTCCCCGGCCAGTTCAGTACATCTTCAGCTGGCTCAAGTGTATTGGATTTGGACAAGCATCACACATGGTTCAAATATGCATGACCTACACATCCTTCTCAAAAGTACCGCTTCAGATACAGCCCAACTTTCTCGGATTTCATAAGCACAAAGCAGAGGGACCTTGCATTTCAATGATCCTGCCAGAATGTGCTCCTGACCACTAGAGCTGCCCACTGTGAACACAGTCTTGCCACCAAGGGACTTGAGAGTCAGCACGGCCACACATGGGCTCAGACAGAAAGACCTCGATAGTGACAGCTGGCCCGGAGTGTGGAGCACGGGAGGGAGGAGGTGGGAGTCCAGAACAGGTGCGATCACATGTGTGCACACCAGTACCTGAGAGCGGGAAATGGTGTTTACATGGGTGCACTACAGTCTTAAGTGTTCTTCTCATGACGGGGGAGAGGGCAGGGCAGGGGCAACCTGGCCTGGCTGGAGCCCACAGTCCCCAGTGTTAGGCCCCAGTGAACAATTTGAGAACTGGGTTTAAACACCTGCCATCAGGCCTTAAGGAAGGCAGGGCCTGGGGTCAACTGGAAAACAATCCTAGAAATAAAGCTGCCCGTTCACACCACCCTTTCCCCTCTGCGCAGACACAGCCTGCAAAGCAATTATGACACAGGTATCCTGTGTGGCTTCCTCTCAGGAAAACGTAGAGAAGTCTTCTTCTTCCCCTCTGCTTCGAGGAAGGCTGGGGTGTGAACACAAAGGAAGCATGAAGTTCCAGTGGGAAAAGCACCCCATGATGGCCAGTGGTGTGGACTGGGTCACAAATGCAGAGCTGGTAGAAACGCTGGCAATTTACCTCCATCTAAGACAACCTCTGGATTCCCTGATCATCACCCAGTTTTTAATGCGGCATTAACTTTGTGAGGGTCATTGTGGTTGAAGAGGGAATCCACACCTTCTCATTATGGGGCACATACAGGCTTCACCTCATTGTGATGTGCCAGAGGCAAGAGCAGGCAAGAGGCAGGAGTGGCCACCTGCCCTTCCCTGCTAGAACAGAGGACACCTTGGGCACACGTGACCACATGGCGTGCCACCTGACTACCTGACCGGCAACATGGCAGGGACACTGTGTCCACACAGTTATGAGTAAGGTACATTTCTTCTTACTTTACACATTTTAAAGGACCGCTTTTCCACAAATGATGCTGGGATCATTGAAAACCCATGTGCAAAAGCAGTGAATTTGGATCTCTCCTTTGACCTCATACAACAAGAAAATGTAAGAACAAACCCTAAAACTTTCAAGGGAAAATCCTCAGGACTTGGAGTTACACGAAGAGTTCGTAGATAAGGAACCAAACAAATACCCATGAAGGAGCAATGGATGAGTTGGAATTCATCGAGATCAGAAATATGTGCACTTCAAAAAGCGCTGCTAGGAAAATGAAATTACACGCCACACGCTGAAGGAAAATAACTTGCAAATCATCTGACAGAGGACGTAACTATAACATACTACAATTCAATGTGAAAACCTAATGTAAAGGTAGGCGATAGGTTTGAAAAGACCTTTCACAGTGACAGGTACATTAAGAGATTCTCAGCACCACTGTGATTCCCACGTCCTGCTGACGGGAATGTAAGGTGGTACAGGCACTAGAGAAATATTTTGTCTGTTTCTTGAAAATTTCCCCCATGACACAGAAATTTCACTGAGAATTTACCCAAAGCAGTGCAAGCTTCCACTCATGAGAAACTTGTGTACCTGTGTGTATGCAGCAGTATTCTTTTTGTTCATGCATATTACAAACAGCATATTTGCATGTTCATACATTTTCTTCATTCCCCCCCCACAGCATTATTCTTAATAGCACCAAGTCGGAAACAACTCAAATGTCTGCAAATGGATACATGTGATATGATATGTCCGTAGGACAGAATACGATCCAGCAATCAAAATGCGTTAACTATTAATTCGTCTTACAGCACGGGTGAGCCTCACAGACATTATGCTAAATGAAAGAAACCCCATGTGAATTAGCACATACTGGATGATTCTATTTACAGTAAAGAAACTTCCAGAAAAGGAAACTCTATAGGAACAAAAAGCAATTTAAGGGCAGCCTGGGAGTTGAGGTAGAGAGAAAAACTAACGGTATCTGGGCATGGTAGCACACACTTGTAATCCCAGCACTTGGGAGGCTGAGGCAGGAGGATCATTGCAAGTTCGAGACCAGCCTCGGCTACAGAATGAACTCAAGGCCACCCTGAACTGCATAGCAGGACCCTGTCTCAAAAAGACAGAAAAATAAATAAATAAATAAAACTGACAGTAAGGGAGAGACTGACATATTTTATGGGGTGATGGAAACGGCCTCAAACTGGGTTGTGCCTTTGTTTGCATAAGCCTAACATTTACCAAGAATTTGAATTCTACAAAATGGCTCAAAATGGGTAAATTTAGCTTATGCCTGAGGCAGGAGGATTGCTGAAAGTTCAAAGCTAGCCTGGGCTACATAGTGAGTTCAAGGTCAGCCTGAACTCCATCACAAGATGCTGTCTCAAAAACGAACAAAAAATAGTGAATTTTCTCCTGTGTGACTTGTGCTTTGAAAATGCTATGAAGAAATTTAAAGAAGAACCTGGATTTTCAATTTGTAAATTTCTTAAATGAAATATCACATGTTAAAAATAAATGAAAAATGGTCTAATATTTTATTGTTTATCTCTGGATAACCTTTTCACCTCTCAAGTGGCAGGCACTCCAAGTTGAAAAATCTATGTTAAAATGGCAGTTCTCTAAGCTTCAAAATGTACCCTTAAGGAGCTCATGTAAAATGTACATTTCTGAGCCACGTTCCTCCCGGGTCTGGCACCAATGACTGAGTCAGTGTGTCTGGGGCAGAGGCAAGAATGCGAATTTTTCTTTTGTGTATTTCATATCTGTTGCAGTCAGGGCTCACAAGCGAAACAGTTTAATACAGGACACATAATTTATAGGATTATTTCATAATAGTCACCCAAAGAGTCAACTACAAAGGAGTACAGGAAATCTGTCCACACACTAAAGATCAAAAGAATCCAGCTGAGGGCTTAGATCCCACAGTAATGTCCTGCATGAGTCCAGCTGAAGACCTAGAGCCCATGACAATGCCTTCCATGAGTCCAGCTGAAGACCTAGAACCTATAACAATCCCCTAGTCCGACTGGAGGCCCAGAGCCCATGACAACATCTCATACAGGCCTGTTTCATGGATCTGCACTGGGAAGACCCAAAGGTCAGTGGTGGAAGCTTAGAAAGTCTGTGCCAGCGGGACAAAGGATCCATGCTAGCATGCTGAGGGATCTGCACTAGAGCCAGGAAGCAACACTCAAAGTGAAAACTAGAGCTCCACTGAAAGGTACCACAGCCATCCTCAGTGACAGTGAGATCCCAAGCTCCTCTAGTGATGAGAACAGCCAGATTCCCATCAGAAAAACCAGCATGACAAACTTCTCCAGGAGAAAGAACAGTGCACCGTCTTTCCCTCCGGAGCCAGAAAGCGATGCTCAAAGTAAGGACCAGAGCTCTCCCAAAGTGAACCGTAGCCATTTGCAGCAACAAGGTCCCAAGTTCCTCCACCAGTGAAAGCAGCCACGTTCATCTGAGGAAAGCCAGCATGACAAGCTCCTCCAGGAGAACCAACGGCCACAGGAGAGCCAACAGCTCCCTTCTCCAGTGCTCCTTTTTATGTGGTTGGCAACAATCCTCAGGTGGGTCCTCCACGCCCAGAAACATGATGATTCAGTTCAGCTGGGTGTCATCAGTTGCCCACCAGTTGTCAGTCTGCCACATCTTCCTTCCTTCCTGCCTTCCTTCCTTCCTTTCTTTCCTCTCCTAAAAGCACAGGGCAAACACTGTTCCACTAAACTATATCCCAGCCCTCTTTTTTACATTTTGAGATATGTTCTCACTAAATTGCCCAGGCTGGGCTTGAACATGGGACCCTCTGGCCTTAGCCTTCTGAGCATCTGGCATTACAGGTTTAGACCACCATTCCCAGCAGCCACCTTCCCCCTCTTCTTTCCTCTTCTTCCTGCCCCTCCTTTCTCCTTCTGCCTTTTCTCTTCCTCCTCCTCTCCTGCTTCATTAACACAATAGTAACAGTCTATATTTGTAGAGCACAGTGTGACATTTAAATGGTGTCTACTGTATACTGATCAGATCAAAGTAACGGGCCTGTCACCTCAAACATTTATCATATCTTTGTGTTAAGAGCATTCAAAATGAAATGTACACCTGCTGATCACTCCTGCCTCACTTACCACAGGACACTAGCAGTGACCCCTCCCGCCCAGCTGGACCCTGTACCTGGGGCCGTTCTTACCGTCTTTCCCTTCCTTTCCCAGGCACTCAGAGCCACTGTTCTGTTCTCTGTACTCACGAGGCCAGCGCACTGAGCTTCCATATGTTAGTAAGAACATGAAGGATTTGTCTTTCTGTGGTCACTGGATTTCACTTATCACAGTGTCCTCCAGGCACAATCATGCTGCTGAAAATGACAGGATTTCACAGCCAAGAATTTTTCACCTGCCCCCCAGGCTGCACTGCCCTGGAGCCCCAGCCACAGTCCCCTGCCCCCAGCCTCTTGGGCACCTCCTACTCCCAGGAGCAACAGCAAGGCAGAAGGTGGATCCCTAGCTTTTGATCCACCTCTCTGGGAGGCAGAGTTGCAAAAAGGGAAGGAAGGAGCTTGTCACCCTTGCTTAAGTGAGGAAGGCACCAAAGAATCCTGACCAGGAAGGGATGCTGTCTCCCAGTCTTGTCTTCTGTGTGTGTGTGGCGGGGGTCAGTTTTGCTTTTAGGGGACAAAAATAGCATTCCTGAAATAGACAGCATTCAAAAGTCCCAAGCAGTCAAAAGCAAAGGGACCAGTCCTGGACTAGTTTCCTAAGCCTCCAGTGCCACAGCTGGAGCACGGCCGGAAAGACGACCACGTGAACAGTTCATGTTGAACTCACACCGGTTACAGATAAAAGAGCAGGCATTGTGAAGGATGCAGAATCCTGGCTTAGGTCATGAGGGAATAAAGAGAAGTTTTTGTTGCTTCTTCGTTGGCTGATTCTAAAAGCAGAATGTGCCCAGCATGGTGGTGCACACCTGTAATCCCGCCCTTCTGGGAGGCTGAGGCCAGAGGATCGCAAGTTTGAGCCAAGCCTGGGTAACTTAGTGACTCAGAGAGACCCTGTCTGAAAATATAAAGTAAAACTGTGCTAGGGATGTAACCCAGCGAGAACAGTTCTGAGTTCAGTCCCTAATGCTGCCCCCTCCCCATCACCGTTTTGATACACTGGGTCCTGGACACTGGAGAAATGGGCTACCTTGGAGGAAATCAACATTTAAAATCTGAGTCATTACCTGATCACCACTTGCATGGGTTCGAAATATTTCAGGAGCACTGATGCCTCTATAACATTAACTGTCAGTGTTTTTCCTATACTGTTTTCTTCTTTCTTTTTTTTTTTTTTTTTTGCGGTACTGGGGATCAAACTCAGGACCCTGCGCTTGCTAGGCAGGCGCTTATTCTACTGAGCTATATCCCCAGCCCCTGTTTTCTTCTTTCTGCCTCTGACTTTTAAGAGGAGCAGCAGAAGGAGATGAACACTTCAACCAAGGCTACTTCTGAATTATTTAACTACCAAATGCTCTGGGTTACCTTTTGGCAGAGCAACAAAGTGCAGTCAGGACAGCCCTAGCACAGGCCAGGCAGGAGGGAGAGGGGCCGGTTCTCACAAGACACAAGTGGAAAAGTAGGGGGAAAGGAAGGGTCTGCTCAAGGACCATGGCATTGGGTGGGGGCAGTACCCTTATGCTGCGGACACACCCGCCTGGCTGCAGCCTACCCAAAAGCTGGGTGACCTCAGTTGCTGGTGTCACTTAAGTGTGTCCTAACCATGGTGCAGCCCAACTGCACCCCACTTCTGTGACACTTGAGCAGCCCTTTCCCTGCAGTGACTCTGAATATCTGTCAGTCTGGGTGGGTCTGTGTCCTCCCAAAGGACAACAGCAATATACACCATTTCATTTGTGATCTAACTTTGAAAAACAAGTCTATTAAATATGCCCAGCAAAACCCTCCTCTCAGATTACAGAGAATGAGAGGCCCATTCTGTAAAGAAAAAAAGGAAAGGCAGAAACTGAACGCCAGGATAGCAGAGATTTCTGTGTGGCCTGCAGACTGAGGGGCAGATGTTGGTACCCCCACATGCATACTGCAATGGTCTCCCCAGGTCGTTTTCCCAGAAACAGACCCATGATGTTCGAGCTCACCAAGCCTGGAGCCCGCAAACACGCGTGCAGTGGTGACCCCACTTCTCCCTGCCTTTACTCGCTAATCTGAGCCAGAAGGAGAAATGAGGATGGGGAGAGCCAAGGAGAAGAGGAAGGCCCAGCAAAGACAGGAGAGAAAGAGAAGAAAATGGTGTGGTCAGGCCAAAGGCCGCAGACTCTTGCCCTTGGGGCCACCCACTGGCAGGAGCTCAACCTCTCTCGCCTTGGCCTTTCTTTCTCTTCAGTGGGGCCTTGGCACTTACTTGCATGGACATCCCTGGGATGCCTGTCAGCTTGGCCATGACCTGTTCTTGTGTAGACTCCGTGGCAACATATGATCCTCACCCTCTACCTTGCATGTACAGACACATGCAGAGAAGTGTGCACACGCTCCCCTACACACACAACATTTCTTAAGCCACAAGCCCATTGTTAGGAGTTTCTGATCCTATCCCTCCACCCTGCTGTCTGCTTCCCCCTCCAGCCATCAGGCTCAGTCTGCAGACTGGAGGTCTCCCGAGCGCCCCACCGTGCTGTTCAGGGGACCGAAGGCAAAATCCCAAACACAAAGCCAAGTGTCAGCAGCTCCAGGTGGTTGCAGCCACAGAACTCAGCCAGAGTCTACTGAGCGGAGCGCAGGGACAATGCGTGGGGCTGGGCTCTGCTTGCTGAGCTGAGGGTCAGGGCAGAGACGCGCTGATCATGCAGGTGACCTGCCACACATCCATCCTTCCTGGCTCACAGCCCGTGGGGCCGCTCAGAGGACCTCTTCCATATGGTGCGCCGCAGCTTAGAGGCAAGAGGAAAGCTCAGAGAGGTTAGGAGGGCCTGCTAACAAGTAGGAGCTAGAAAATGGAACCAGAAAAGCTAAGGGATTTTTCTCTTGAGTCACTGAGAGCTGACAGCAGGGCTTTTCAAAATACAATTTATGGCTTATTATATCAACATGGCAAATCGAGAGGTAGTGAGTATCTTTTTTTTCAAAGTTTGCTCATGAGAAAAATTAAACATCTTTCTATATATTCGTTGGGGGTTATTATTTTTCCTTTGTGAACTGGCTGTTGAAATTCTTGATTTATTTTACTCTAATTCATGCTTTATTCTCAATGTAAATATTTGCCAAGTTTGCCATTTTTCTTCCAAGTCGTTTAGACTATTTTTTTGCACGCAGGATATTTCCCCCCAAGCAGATTATTCATCAGAGTCTTTGGAGTACAAATAATAGGCCCAGACTGCAACTAGGCCAAGTCCCCTGATGATTAAAAGTGAAACAGAGCACCCCAGCCAGGGAAGGGCCAGCTGTGGGTGTTCCGAGGTGCAGAGAGGTCCTTGATGGTGCCTCTCGGGACCCCCACCCTTTCATTCCCCTTGGACTGTGCCCCACAGTCACACATCTGGGACGGTTTGGGTGACAAAGGATTGGCCGGCAGCATTAGACAGGTGGCGGTTCACACAGTCACAGGACACACTCTCCTGTTGTGTGCATGTTTCGCCTTCGAGCTTTCTGGATTTTGAGATGTTTTGAAATGCCTCCTTCATCTCAAAGGTTTTACACTTTTAAACAATGATCTGTTCATTTGAGCAGTCTTGGCTTTCCCTTTTCACATCTGAATCTTCACCCCATCTGGAATTGATTTTGTTCTGGTTTGTACTAGGGAAAGCGTTAGAGGGTGCGGTTTCACTGTTCTCCTGGTGGCAAAACAGCGGTGTCTGCAGTGAGCGCTGAGCTAGCCTCTTCTTCCCCACTCCTGGGAAATGTCACCTGCAGCGTCCACCCTGGGTTTCCATGAAGATGCATCTCCGTGAACAAGTCTCCACTCCCAGGAGTAAGAAGCTGCGTCCTCTAGGGCAGCCAAGCAGGGGTGGAGGAGAGGGCAGAGCTTGACTGCAGGCCAGGGACCGAGCTCAGAGCATGAGGCACAGGCAGCTCAGGTGTAAAGACTGCAGGCCGGGGAGTTAGTACAGCCACGAGTACTCAGCAAAGCGGGGCACACACACACACACAAACACACACACACACACGCACACACGCCTGGGGCACGTGCTAACACTAGCGTATAAACACACATGCACACATGCAGTGCACACGTCTACACACACACACACACACACACACATACACACCTGGACATGTACTAACACTGGCATATAAACACACACATGCACACATGCAGTGCACACATGTCTGCACACACACACACACACAAACAGATACAAACTCAGACAAGGACCCCAACACATACACAGACATATCTACACATCCTACTCCTTGTACAGAACTGGCAACCAAGCATTTAGGAAAACAGGGAATAAAAAAGTTTAAAAACAGAAAATTAATGGGGTGATTAATGGAAGTTTTAGGAAAAGAAAATACTTCTAAAATTTAAAAAAAATATTTCAAAAGTTATGCTCAAAATTTCTACTTTCCTAATTAAAACATCCAGCAAATGCCCAACACAGGTAATTTTTCTTAGCAATACCCACACCTACACAACATAATGTGGGATTTCACAACACTAGGGAAAAGAAGGTGCCACCATGTCCTCAAAACAAAGGTTACTCTGAAGGAAATGAGACTTAGACAGATAACTTTCTCTTCACTAACAATGCCAGCAAGCTGGGAAGTGATGCCTTCAGCTTTCTCAGGAAAGCTATTTTTAGCCTAAATTTTAGACTCAAACTTTGAAATAAGTCTGGATAAGGGTAAAATAATGCAATTTTCAGGCTCATAGTGACTCCTCAAGCTTACCTTCTGTGCTGCCTTTGGTTAAGAAATGAGTAGAAAATACACTCCAGAAACTCAAGGAAATAAATTTTTAAAAGAATCATGTTTTTTGTTCTTGTTCTTTTTCAGCAGCATGGACGAGAGGCAGGGTGGCACACTGCTTGGGTGCAAGCCTTGGAGGCAGACAGCCCAGGTTTTCCTCCCAAATGTGCATTTTCTTTTGCTGTTGCTTAATCTTTGGTGCCAGTATTGTCCTCAGTGATAATATACGGCACTGACAAGACTTCAGAGGGTAATTGTGAGAATTCATGCAAAACACACAGCCAACTTTCACAAGAGTTTGCTGTTACTTTGCTATGTTCTGAAAGGGTAAGAATTCATCTATGACATTTTCTGGGCCGAGTTGTTTTGGGCGGGTACCTACTGCTAATTTTTCCATTATACACAGTGACTTGTAAGGGTTGAATGACTACATGACATAATATGAGTATTCCACCATTATTTACCATTCCTACTGATGAACAGTTAAGATTTTTCCAAAATGTGTCACTTCAGTTATGTCAGCTTCACGTCCTTCTTCAGGTGTATTGTGGGAGTTTTGCTAGGGTCTGTGTAGGAGTTAAATTGCTTTATCTTAGCTTACATGTGCCATCAGTTTAAGCAGATACTTCCAAATGCTTCTCGGTGTTGTTTTCGCTCTGTGTTGTAAGGTTGCATACATTTTTCTCTTTGCTAATTCCTTCCTGTTTTCACTACTTCATTCTTTGGACCTCTGGAATTTACTGCTTTCTGATTATATTCCAAACTTCATGTTTGTTAGACGATTTCTACTTTATTGCTCTGTTGACTGCATTGATGGCTACAAGTACATTTTTCAAGAAAAGCACAGGGGGCTTATCCTTTAACTCTGGAGACTCTTCAGACCCCTGGTATATCCCCAAGGATGCGAGCAGCCTTGGAGGCCCGAACCTTCCCTTTGTGCCCCTCTGTCCAGCTCCACCTCCAGACGATGATAATCTCTCCTGTTAGCTCCCCCAGGCTAGACATGGTTGCCCATTCCTGGAGTCACTCTTGTCTGTGGCTTGGGCTCTTTCAGCTCCTACTGCCTATATAACTGTTATAGTTTGGATCTCAAGTTACCCTCCAAGACTCCTATGTGAAAGCTGTGGTCCCCAGCATGGTGCTATTATGAGGTGGTGGAAACTTTTAACACACAGAGCCTCATGGGAGGCGGGCAGACTGCCCTGGAAGGGGTATCGAGGTCTCGCTCACGGTGCCTTCCTGTTTCTCTCTTTGCCTCCTAGATGCCTAGAAGTGAGCAGGCCTCTTCCTCCACATACCCCCACCATGATGGCGACCATAGGCCCAAAGCAACAAGGCCAGATGATCATGGTCTGATCCATAGGCCAAATAATATTTTCATCACAGGTTGGTTTATCTCAGGTATTTTGTCCCAGTGAATACTTTCCCACATTAAACTCTCTCTGTTAAAATACCTCATGTCTCGGATGTTTCTGACTATACCACAGCATAGAACTCATGAGATACCTGTTGGATCCATATCCTCTTTCAAAATAATCATATTACATGAATTTCAAGATCCTTGAAATTTTACCTTAAATATACATGTTTTGCTCATCGTCCATGTCTTTCTAAACATATTTTAGCAAGCAGGGATCCTCCACCCAGAAAAAGGAATGAAAGAAAATACATGGAAAGACTTCCGGGAAGATGGCGACCAGGTGAGCGGCAGAGGGAATCTCTCCCAGAGACCGATCCTTTGCGCGTGGGTGCCCGGTCCGTGGATGCAAAATTCCAACTGATCGGGCTGCTCTCCGCAGGATGAGCATTAAAGGGCCGGCTGGACAAGCCGGGCTGCGAGAAGTGGGTGGATCCTGAGAGCTGGGCGCCCGAGAGATCCGTGAGGCGCTTCGGCTACAGCTCGGCTCAAATCGCGTACAGCCGAGAGAGCGATTGCGGCGGGAGGAAAGCCTCCAACCCCTGAACCCGATCGGCTGGGAGACGGCTGTAACCAGGATTTGTTGGAGGCAGTGGAGCAGAGGAAACTCAGAGAACGAGCTACTGGGACAGACTGCACCAATCTGGGCAGCGTTCCGGGATCCCGCTCAGAGCCCCGCCCCCACAGCCAACGCTGCGCAAACTGGAGCGGCTGCGATCAGCGGGATTTCTGAGTCGGGAAAAAGCTCGATCCACGGAGATACATCTGAACGGCATTCCTGCCTGCAGGATCCCAGGGTGAGTTGAGTGGGCACTCTAACCGGTTTTTCCTGAGTCGGGAAGAAGCTCTGCCCAGCGAGTGACATCAAAGCAGCTTTAAGGACTGGGGGATCTCCCGGGTAGGAAGAGCTAGCTAGGCGCCCCTAGGGGATTTCTGAGGCGGGAAGGAGCTCCACTCAGGGAGGAGCACCTGAGTGGCCTGTCTGCAAGACGCCTGGGGCAGCAACCTGTTTATACGCCCCAGCCCAGGCTCGGGGTTGGGAGTAGAAGCGGAAATCTCAGCAGACAGCTTAAGGGACATTCTCCCAAAGAGAAGGAATCATTGGAGCAGCCTCTGCAGCAGACCTTTGCCTGCTGAACTGCCTGGGAAATTTATAGCTCCACATTTTGAATCTGATACCCAAAAATGGGAAAACAGAGGAACAAAACGCAGTCTCAAAACTCAACCCCACCCAGAACAAGTTTTGAATGTGAGGATACAGGGGAACCAGGAAATCACATACCTGCAAGTTATGAAACGATTGCATCCGAAATGAAACAACTCCAACAGGCCATAAAAGAGCTTA
>PVLD010033397.1:0-13704 GCA_004027595.1 Dinomys branickii
TGTGTTGGGTTAAGGACTCAGGGTGCTAGGCAAGTGCTGTACCCCTGAGCTATACCCCTAGCCCTAGTCCTTCTTTACTTGACAAATGCCCTTGGCTGTGTTGTCCCTTGGGAGCCAGGAAGGATATTTGAGGGAGGCAGAAACACCTGGTTAAAGTATGGACACTTAGAAGCTGACTCTAGGTCACCACAAGCGAGAGAAATGACATTCTCTCTCCTAACCAGGCTGCAGGCTGTCATCCACGGGGCAGGGAGCAAAGGCAGGAGGGGACATGTGAGCTTGGGTTCTGTAGGCACCCAGGTATGAGCAATTTCTGAGTCTCTGCCCATGCTTCCAGTGTGAAGGAGAAAAGGTCCCGGGTTTTGGGCTTGGGATTGCCTGTTGCTTTCTGCCTCCCTGGTGCTTGGGAAACCACAAGCCAGCTCCTCCTGGGCTTTCTCTCGTAGATGTCCAGTGGCATGAGCCAGCTAATTGGGCTGAAGGAAAAGGGCTTGCCACAGATTGCCCGCCTCCTGCAATCTGGCAACTCAGATGTGGTGCGGTCCGGGGCCTCCCTCCTGAGCAACATGTCCCGCCATCCTGTTTTGCACAGAGTGATGGGTAAGAGCACCTACTCCTCCCTGCTCCAGATAGGATATGCAGGCTGCTCTTGTTCCAGAGCCTGCTGGAAGGTCTCCCTTGAACCATTCTCCATGGCGAGAGTTCAGAAGGGAAGCCAGCCCAGGAGATGGGAGGCAGCCAAAGTGGGGCAGCAGGTCTGCAGAAGTCTTCTCTGGATTGGAACTGGCTTGGAACCCTGCAGAGTCACCTTGCTCAGAGCTTGACTAAGGGCAGCTTAGGACTATGGCCTTGGAGGGAACCTCTCAGCGCCTCCTTCCTTTGGCAATCCTGACCCTGTGCCAACTCCTTCCTCTCCCAGGGAATCAAGTATTCCCTGAGGTGACCAGGCTCCTCACCAGCCACACTGGCAACACCAGCAACTCCGAAGATATCTTGTCCTCGGCCTGCTATACTGTGAGGAACCTGATGGCCTCGCAGCCGCAGATGGCCAAGCAGTACTTCTCCAGCAGCATGCTCAACAACGTCATCAACCTGTGCCGCGGCAGGTGGGTAGGGGGTGGACAGCGCCCCCTGCCGGCCTTCCCTTGCCATAGCCCTTCTCCCTGCACAGCAGGTCCTGAGGTGGAGGGAGAAAGTTTGTAGTACAAGGAGGGGCAGGGATGTGGCCTCTGGTGGAAGAGAAGATCCAGAAGCCTAGCGTGCTGGGAGAATGCGGCCTGGAGACTACAGGCGCAGTCTCCAGGCCGCAGGGCTGCACAGAGAGAGAGGCAGAGGCAGCGCACTTCTTGGCTGGGGGACGTGCAGGGGCACTGGATCCTCAGAAGTCAGGAGGAGACATAGGGCAGCAGACCCAGCTGCATGGGAACTTTGCTGTGCTCCACAGGGCTCCATCTCCCAGCACAAGGGCTGAAGGACCAGCTCATGGCCCCTAGGGTGGCTTTAGGTGGGCAGGGGTGGGTATGTTCCTCTGTTGTGCATCCCACATATGCCAAGGATGGAGGGAAGCAGGGGTGCTCTCTCACCTCCTGGAGGAACCCCCTCTCACAATCACACTTCCCACCTGCCCAGCGCCTCACCCAAAGCTGCAGAGGCTGCCCGGCTCCTCCTGTCTGACATGTGGTCCAACAAGGAGCTGCAGGGTGTCCTCAGACAGGTAAGAGCCCATGCCACGACCCCTTCTGATGAGTTCACGCCCCCCCCCCACTTGCCCTCTACTGAAGTCCCAGGGCAAGACGAGAGAGGCAGATTGGTCCTCACCAACCCAGGGGAGACTCCCACCCAAGGAGGTCTGAGAAGCAAAGCATGTGATCAACAGCCTGCCCAAATCCCCAGGCTCTGGGAGCTACAGGGTTACCAGAGTGTGAAAGGCAGAGGAAGTGTGTCAGTGGCCTGGAGCGGGGTGACAAAGCAAGGGAAACAAAGAGTACACAGGTCATTTGGCGGCGGGTAGATGTGCACTTAGTCTGGGAAAGCAGGTTTAGGCTGGATTACAAAACCCCTTCAGTTGTAGGCCGAAGAGTTTGGATTTGCACCTTTGTACCAATCAAGCCCTTGAATAGAGGGTCTCAAGATGGAAGCATGATGAACTCCATGCTAATGAATAAGGCAGAGTGGACCCTGGAGGCTGTTGTGCTTGTCTAGGGTGACCTTCATCCCCTCTGTGCTCAGTGACTCCCAGTGTAAGCAGGCACCAAGCTTGTGATATAAGCTGTCTTCACATGACCCTTCTTCCCCAGTCCCGAAGCAGCCAATCTTTGGGCTGAGATGTGGGCAGCACAGAGGTGGAAGTAAAGGACAGGGGATGGAAGAAGCAGAAGAACAGGACCAGTGGCTGTCGGGGCTTTCGCTGGAAGATGCTGTGATTGCATTACCAGAAGTATATCCGTTTGCAAGAGGCCCAGGAGGCTCTTAGAGTGAGGTTGAGTCAGGACAACTTGGGTGAGAACCAAGGAGGGACCCTGGCACAGAGACTAGAGCTGCAGTACAGGCTGGTGAGGCCATGAGAACAGGCAAGACCTTCATGGGGCCCATGCCTACAAGGAAGACTTCAGGGTCAAGGGAAGGAGCATGAAGACCTCCCCTGGGGGCTGAGAAGGAGGAAGGAGAGGGAAACTAGGATGTGTGCAAGGTGCCCAGGAAGGGGCCGAAGACCTGTGGGAAAGGAGAAAGCCCTCAGGAACTGTGGGCCACACTCCCAGCGCTATGGTGGGGACACGGAGGACGGGGACCAGGAAAGGCCCTGGATCTGTCTGATGCTTCAGAGTCTCTGGGGACCTCAGAACACTGCTGCCCAGCAAGGGAAGTGTCATGGAGCTGGAGTCGGTGAGGTAATAATGGGAATGGGAGCATGAGCAGCTGCACTTTGGCCCTGAAAGGAAGGAAAATGGAGGTGAGTGTGAAAAGGCCTATCAAAGACAGGATCCCAGCATCTGATGGAGAGAGGGAGAGGGTGGAGGAGGGAGAAGGGAGGGGGATGCAGGAAGAGGAGGAGGATGCACACCCATGTGACTGCCCTGGGCAGAAGGAGGGTCCGCTCTTCTCCAGCACTACAGGGAAATAGTAGAGGGATCAGGAAGTCACTGTGGCCCAGGAGGGCTGGGAAATTTGCATTTAAACTGTGGCCCTTGCTCTGCTCTTGACAATCCAGAGCCCTCCTTTGAAAATACCGCCATGAGGGTGGGCTTAGCTGCTGGGCAGACCCAGAGAGAGGGGAAGAGATAGGTGAGGAAGACAGGGTGAGCGCTTCCTCGAGCTGTCTGAGGGTCTGAGCTGCAAAGGACTCAGCTCCTCACTCCTGGCTGTGACATGCAAGGAATCCACTTACTGCGCTCTCCAAGAGAATCCCTCCACGTGGTGCCTTTGGGAACCAGGGTGCCCATCAGTCTTCATTCTACCCTCCAGCTATGCTTGACAACAGCCTGGGAGGATCCAGGTCAGGGTTTCTGTTCCTGACATGCATTCATCTCCATCATTCATCGGCTTGTCACAAGGGCGGTGAGACAGGCCACATGGCTTATGCCCATTTTGCTGCATAGGGACTCAAGGTCTAAGGAGTTTGTCTGGATTCAGCAAGTCGGGGCATGAGGAGGCTGAGATCCAGAACCTTTTACTTGCGTGTTCTTTCCACACAATTCAGCCAAGCTGAGCAGGAACAAGCAAGAACATCTGCAGGGGAAAAACATGCGCAACACGCCCAAGCGCAGCAGATGGGACTCTGCCTGGTTGCTGCTCTGCCCTCCCTGGGTCATTTATCCTGTTCCCGGGGGCCTGAGATACAAATCAGATCTGGACCAGGAGCCTCTGTTCAAGCCCCCCAGCCAGTGGCTCATCCAGCATCATGCCGTCCTCATTCCCTCTGGAGCCTGTAATGAACACCTGCTCTGTACTAGAGAAAGAACAGGATCAAACCTCAAGCATCAGTCTGCCCCCAGCAGGAGCTGGGGCTGGGGCTGGGCTGAGGGTGGGGAGCGGCTGTTGGTGGGAGCTGACCCAACTTTGAGAAGCCCTGAGCCTGTCCTCCCTGCCCAACAGCTCTTGTTGAATTTTTAAAAACAAAAGGAGGAAAAACAAGGACAGTCAGAGAAGGAAAAACAAAGATAGTCAGAGAAGGAAAAGTAAGTCAGAAAAAGAAAAACCATCTAGGTCTTGCAATCTGATTTGGGTCATTGCTGCATAGAGTCATGAGTACCAGCCTTGACTTGCATTTCTGCAGATGTGAGCATGAGCTGGTGAGGGGCTAAACACACTCCCTGACTCTTGGGTATTAGCAGCAGAGCATTTGGTTGCACAATCAATCAGGCCAGTTTTAGCCCCAACTTACACACATAATGCTCAGAACACACCTGGGTGCAGAGGCCATGTGAGCTGAGGATGCTTCTCCCAAAGGGCGTTTCTGACACACACACACACCCCAAGAGCCTCACACTGCTTCGTCCTAGGATGTGTCACATGGTACCTGTTTCTCTCTTTGCAGCAAGGTTTTGATAGGAATATGCTGGGAACCCTAGCCGGGGCCAACAGCCTCAGGAACTTTACCTCCAGATTCTAAGAAGAGACTGTCCAAGCAAGCTCGGCTTGCAGGTAAGAATCAGCCCATCCCAGGGCAAGAGATGCTTGCAGCACCAACTGCTGCAGCTTCAGCCAGCCCCAGAGACTGGGGCTAGGCCTGTGCTCATGGGGCACACAAACCCCTCCCCTGCCTGCCAGACAGCCTGGCTCCATCTGACAGGAGGATTTTGAAGACAGCTGTGTCAGCTCGGGCTGAGGGCATGGGCTGTCCACCACAGGACATCAGAGATGTGTAATGTCCTGGTGGCACCAAAAGTCCTGGAGGGCCTGGGTGGAACTACGAGGTACAAGGGTGTGAGATGCCCACTGTACAGCCCAGGACAGAATATGTATAACTGGAGTTATGCAATAGTCATCCACAGCTCATTTTTTTATCCTTCCTATAATGCACTTTCCAGACTCGGCATGTACCTAGTGTGGACAAGCTCATTTCCAGCTGAGATGTAAGGGACCAAAACTCAGAAATAATACTTTGTTGAAGGTTTGTGAGCCTTAGCATCCATTAAAGTCTCCTGGGGCACTGGCTAAAGTGCACACACCTGGTCCCAGCTCCAGTGTTCTGATTCAGTAGCCCAGGAAAATGTATTTTTTTAAACAAGCATCCAAAGTGCTCCTGTTGCAGGTAAGCACTACAGCTAGACACTCAAACCAGATGGCAGCAAGCCTAGAGAGGAGCCTAGAGGTGGCTCCAGTGTGGAGCCATCTGCAAGTCGCAGGAACAAGGTTGCAGGCTTCTGACCTCTCCAACCAAGCCATGTGCTGGCAACTACCCAGCCCTGAATCCAAAAGAGGGTCCTGGTGAGGAGAGAGAGCTGAAACCATGTTGGGACAAACCATGTTGACACACACTTCTCCCGATAGATGATGTTCGGCAACATGAGGTTGGGAAAGGGTAGAAAATGGACTGCAGATTTCTAATGAGCACATAATACTTAGTACTGAACAGGGGAGCAGGGGGTGCTGGGAACGGCAGGTCACAGCCAACCAGCCAATCACTATGTTCCTGAACTGACAGAAGCTTGCCAATGCTGGCCCTAAAGCCATTCTCAGGCCAGAGCACCTCCTACGGTAGATGCTAGCAGTAGGGGTGGCAGTATGTTTAGACAAGTGGTACAGAACCATCTTACTCCATGCTAACTTAAGGATTGCCTTTTTTTTCCAGAAGGCTAAGACCCAGTTGAGAAGACCTCAGGCCTCGCTGGCTGGCTTTTTCTGTCCATCTTGTGCAGTATTTGGAAAAGTTCAGATGCATCTGAGAGCAAACCTAGAAACTGTGGAGGGTGGAAATATTTTTAGATTCTTTTTTTTCCTTGGGGGAATTGGCAGGCAATGGGGGTTGGGGAGGAGGGGCTTTCTTGAGTTAAAGGGGCTTACATATGATGTCAATACTTCCCATTCTGACAAATAAGATATATGTGTGTGTGCATATAATGTGAGTGTGTGGTTGTGTGCATATGCATGTGTGTGTGTGCTTGAGTGCCTGACAGCATTACCATGAGCTGCAAAAAACTAGGTAGGTGTGCTGTTTCATGGCCGTTCATAAGGTAGAACAGAGGTCTCTGTGTGTCTCTTCCCTTATAAGCAAGGGGGACATGTGCTTTTGGGTTAGCTGCCTGTAGATCTGGGAGTGGATTGTGCCAGGGTGGAGGCTTACTAGTGTCAGTACACAGAAGAGCCCTGCAGCCTTCCTGCCACCATCTTCCAGCAGAACAGCTGGGGCTGATCTGCCCCTTAAGAGGCTGCTGCAGGCCAGGAGGTTGGCTGGATTACTGAGGTTCAGTGGACCTCATGGGAAAATCTCATGTGTCTGACAGTGCTGTCCTTCCCAAAGGCCTGAGCACCAGTTCGTCACGGGGTGGGGCACTGGAGACAACAGGACACTCTCATTTCCTTAGCTGTGTAAGGACACTGGGGAGCAGACACCAAAGAGATGGGGTTTGTGGTCCTCCAGGGTTGTACACCCACAAAGTAGCTTCAGCCTGCAGGTTCTACTTTCAGGAAGCTTGTGAACTTGTTGCAGGAGAAAAAAGACAAAAATGGTGTTTGAAGCTAAAGGCTGTCACGAGAGTGGCTGTTTGATCTCATCTTTTCTGTGGAGAGGGGAACAGGCAGGGGCTAGGGCGAGGCATCTTTCCATTTCAGCTTCCAATGGAATAGGGGGAGCAAGTTGGGAATTACCAGGAAGGTATTTCCCATCAAGCCTGTCAAGGGTCAAGTGAGGGAGAGTCTAATGTCTCAGGGGACTGAGGAAAAGAATTCAGATAGGTCAGGAAGGGGAAGTGTCCCCACCAGCACACCAACAAGCCTCCATTGCAGCCACGGGCCATCCCTACCCTCTTCCCCTGAACCCCAGGCGCCATGTCTCCATTCTGTCTTTTGTGAAACCCACAGCAGATGTCATAAGACACACACACACATCAGAAACCCCTAAAGCCACAGATAGTGCTTTTCAGATGGTCAACAGCAGAAGGCCTCCAGAGGACCTCATGATGAGGGAGGATGTTACAGACCCATGGAGCCAAAACAGGTCTGGCAACAGCCCTTAGCATAGCCTTGCAGGAGGAGCAGAGCTGAGCACTCCCCATGCTTCCTTATTTCAGCCTGTGCCTCCTGTGCTGGCATGATTGGTGCTCAGATGTTAACTGCAGGGACTGTGCCTTCCTGTACAGGGACACAGAATGCTCCTCCTTCCAAATCTCCTCCATGTCCACACTACCCATAGTCTGACCCCACTTCTCACCTCAGCCATCAGAACTTAGAAACTCCTTTCTGAACTCAGGATGGCATTTTAAGAGACTCAGCTGCTGGGGATGGGAGAAGCCATACCTGCAAGAACCTCGTCCTGCAAGAGGTATCCCAGGACATCTAACCAGGGATGCTTTGGTTCTGTGTGTGTTTAACACCCTCCTTCATTTGATCCATGCTGGAAGGCCTGCTCATGGAGCTCCTTCCCAGGGGCCCTCTGGGAGCCTGTTCCACCAGGCCATCCCAAAAGTAGGTTTCAGGAAATCTCTCTGCCATTCCTTAGGACCCAGAATGATCTATTTCTTAAAAACATTTATGGAGCACCCCCACACATGTGCCAGGCAGAAAGTTGTAAGCACTCGGAATATATTGGTGAACAAAACAGTCCTTGCCCCTGTCCTCACATGGCTTATGCTGTCCAGGGGGTAAGGGGAAGTATGACATGGGGTCCTTGGCTTTAGGACCCTCCAGTTAGAGAGGGCTGCAGTCCAGCCAGGGAAAGATGCTGATAAATTGCTACACGTGAATCTCTTATAAGCCCAGGGAGGTGCCCTACCCTGCAGCATGGTCCGGGCTTCTTGCCACCACTTGGTTTAGTTTCCTTTGCCATAGAACGAAGAAGCAAGTGGGCCCCTCCCTCTGCTTTGAGAGTGAGGCAGCCAGTCCAACCTCAGGGACCTGACATGAACAGTTGGGCCAGGCCTGGCTGTGGCAACCTCTCTTGTGCCCTTTCAAGCTGGCACCTGGGCCTCTGATCGTGCCTGTCAGTTGGGAAGAACAAGGAGCAGGAGTGCATCATGTATGTGTTGCACATCTTAGTATCTTAAATCCACATTGCCTGATACTCTGAGGGTCAAACAAGAAGTTTCCATTTGGGGGCAAATGAGGAAGGACACCGATCCCATGCCTGCTTTGAGTCTGGGGCCTCCTGTGATTAAGACTCACCCAGTCACTGACCACCCATGGCTTCTCCACTAGCATCCCATCTCCAGGTTCTCTGGGGACCTCAGCGGTGGACGTTCTTTGCTGGCTGGGAGATGGATGATAGGTCTCTGGGAGAGGAGAGAGAAAGCCCAGGACGCTGTGAGATATCTGAGAGGCTCCCTCTAGCCCATTCCTCCCCTGCTTCATGTTTTTATAGAATCTTGTGTTGGCCAAGCTCAGTTTCAGTTTCCCTGTATGATATACCGTGTGTGTGTGTGTGTGTGTGTGTGTGTGTGTGTGTTTGAAATTTGGAAATCAATAAATTGCTAGTGTTTCTTTGAACTTTTTCAAACTGTGGATTATTTGGGGTGCTATTGAGGAATGAAGGGGCTCCTCACTTCCTTCCAAGGTTTACAGCTACTGATGCCCTGCCAGGCAAAGATTGAGAATCCATCCAAGAGCAGAGGGACAACATTTCCACCTTAGCCATATGAGTCTCACCATGGCTCTGTGTTGCCAGGATTGCTGTTCTGGTTTTACAAACAAAGCAGAGCTGTAGGAGGGGACAAACAGGCTTAGTGTTACCAGATCATAAGAGAAAAAGTCACCCTAAGCACATTGGTACCCAGGCAGTGATCCTGTAGGAAAGAGAACTTCAACGCGACATCCAAGAAGAGCCTGTGTCCTGAAGACTTCCTCTGCCAAGCTCTGTATCAGGTACTGGAGAGTCACAAACACATAGGCGATGGAAAGCCCAGCATCAAGAGTCCCAAAGGACAAGACATGCATGTGGAATCTTCTGAGACACACGCAGTAAAAGTTAAGGATGTATGGCCTTAACTGCTGGGGCCACCTGGCTGGAGAAGGCAGGGAAGCTTGGGAAGGTTGGAGGGGAGCTGTCTGCAACCTGGGAGGGTGGTGACTGCAGAGCTACTACAGCAGTCTATGCTCTGGCCTCCTGGAACATCTTACAGCTTAGTAAAGGCCAAGGAGGCCACAGAGCAAGAGGAGCCTCCTGCATCCCAGGGGACAGTGGCTTCAGACTGTGGCCCAGATTACCAGATGGCCTAATCCAGAAATGCTTCAAGAACTGAAAACCAGGTATTGGCTGAAGAATGAGAAGTCCAATTACAAATTTTAAATGAGTACATGTTCACTTTTTATACTTTCATCAAAATATAGCACGTAGGCCAAAGTGTGCAAAACTAAAGTGTGGGTGCAACTCTGTGGCTCTCCTCAAACTGAACAGTGCCCAGACCAAGAAGCAAGGACTTGACCACTACCCAAAACTCCCCTTGTGCCCCTTCCTCTTTCTGTCCCTTTCCTCAAAGTCAGCACACAACATACATAGCCACTATTCTTTTTCATTTTAGTACTAGGGTTGAACCCAGGGCCCCAGGTATGCTGGACAAGTGTTCTACTGCTAAGCTGCACCTTCAGCCTCCCCTCCCCTCTTTTTTTGAGCCAAGGTCTTGCTAAGTTGCCCAGGCTGGCTTTGAACTTGTGATCCATCAGCTTCAGCTTCTAAGTAGGGGAGATCACCATCCTGACATCTAACACTATATTTTAGTTTCTCTTGTTTTTCAGTTTCACTTCAAGGGAACAAGCAGAAGATCGTTTATGTGTCTGATTCTTGAGCTCACTGGCAGGTGTGTAAGATTGGTCCACTCCTAGTACATGCCCCTGGTTCACTGCTATAGACAGCGATCTCACACTCTGAAGTCTCCACCTCTGTTACATCTAGTATTTACGAACATTCAGAAACAATGTGCAGATTTGTAACCCCAGTTCTCCCAAGTCCTCACACATGATGTGGAAATTACAGCCAACAGTAAAGAAAGTAGGTTTGGTGCGGGACATGGGTATGTTTAGCATGTAGGAGTACCAGAGGGCTGCAGAGGTCTCACTTCGGCCACCCTTGGCCAAGAAAGTTGCAGCTTGTAGGGAGTGGACGAACAAAACAAAACGGGAAGACAGCTGCAAGGCTGGATGGCAAGGAAAAGACTCCATAAACCTGGAACCCGAGTCCCCGAGATCCTCATGCCTAAGCTGGTGGAAGGTCTATCTGTCTCTGAATCTTGAAGACATTTCCTCTTATCCCCTTATTAGCTAAACCTGCCTGGGACCCAACTCCTCCCATGGAAGATAAAGGATCATGTTTTAGAACACAGTATATTGTGTTGCCTAGAAAATCTGGAGGAAGGAGTGAAGAGAAGTTGTCCATAATAATAGTCTTCTTACCTGCGGAGCCACACCATAACCCACCCCCCATTTTTTAGTACTGGGGATTGCATGCAGAGCCTTCACACTGAGCTACATCCCCAGCCCTTTTTTTATTTTTTATTTTGAGGTAGGATATCAATAAATTGCCCAGTCTAGGCTCAAATTTGGGATCCTCCTGCCTCAGTCTCCCAGGGTACTGAGATCATAGGCATGAGCCACCGCACCCAGATACTCTAACCCCTCTCACTTCCAAAGCCCTAAAGTATTCATTTTCTATTTGGATCTGTGCTTCATCCTAGGGAGACAGGTGGAGCACAGAGTATTAAATTCCAATTTACAGCTGAGGGAACTAGGCCTCAGCGAGAGTGATTTGCACAGAGTTACATAACAGTTTTGTGGCAGAACCAACCAAGCCTGAGACCCAGACCTTGCACATCCCAACCCAAACACACTCCCAAGACACTGGAACACAATGGGAAAGACGATCAGAAAGAGAATACTGTGCATCGCCCAATAGTCAGGGACAGAGGCGTCCCAGAACCGCACCTCCCATGAGCTGTGGCAGCAGCACAGGATGCTGATAAATAAAATTTGAACCATGGACTATCGGATGCCAGAAACTACTGTGTGTGTATGAGCGAGGCTGGGGCCAGCTGGTCTGGTTAATGAGAACATGGAGTTAATGAAGTCAGGGCCACAGGACAAAAAGATGCCTCAATGAGCCCAGCAGTGTCCTTTGTCCTGCAAACACGTGCTGGGGGGGGTGTTTAGCTCAGGGGTAGAGCATTTGACTGCAAACATGTGCTGCCTGGTCAGCACACTGCCCTAGAGACACTTCACCCCTCTCTGGGAAATGTGTCAGAGCTGGCGAGCCCACTGGTGGAAGACCAGAGAGACATCCGTGCACAGAAGGGACTTCACACTTCCGACAGTCCAGTCCCTAGTCCAGCATTGACAAGTTTCGCGATGGATGGGTTAATAAATAAAAAAAAGCCCTGCAACTTTCTAACCCTCCAGACAGCCAAAGCCACCCCTCCATACAAGGACATCGCAACCCTGCTCTCTGCCTTCTCTCAAAGGGAAACCGAGCCCCTATTTTTCTGATGGACAGATATCAGGAGAGGACAGGTACAGATTTGAGAAAGTAACCACCATTTCTCTGACCATAGGTAGTGGTCAACACTGGAACTCATTAGATATCTTTAATCTTCACATGGATGCCACAGAGTAGGTACAATTTCTACCTTGCAGATAATGAAACTATAGTTCAGAGAGGCTGAGTAGCTTGTTCAGTCACACAGCTGTTAGGTGGTGGACTTTGGATTAGAACCAGCTGTGAAGGCATGGCTGGCCCTCTTCCCTCCTCACTTTGTCTGCTATCTATGCAGTAATTGCTAACACTTAGGTTGACTCTGAAGCTGCCTTCTAATGACTATTTTCAAACCCTGGTGTTCCCTTGAAACTTCTATAACCTGGGTTTGAGGTCAGGACCAGAACCTACCTCTCACTCATTGACTATATACCATTTTTAATTCAATGAACATCTGGGGAAATAGTTCTTCTCCTCCAAAATACCTGTCAAGGCAAAAATAAAAGTTAATATCCACCCCAACAGACTCCTAAGAATGAGAAAAGATCAAACCCACTTCCTGGCCACTCTTGATTCTGAAAGGGGCCCCCCCGACTCAGCCTCCATAACTCTGTCTTAGAGATGGTTCTGTCTGGTTCCGTGTCTGCCTCGCTTCAAGCCCTCATGGGGGCTGGAAGGATGTAGAGGAAGCTGAAGCTGAAGGAGCTGGGGGAGGGAGGCTGGGGCCAGGGCCAGGAGTCCTCCCTCTGGAGCTGGTCCACAATGGGGTTGCAAATAGAAGCATCTTCAGAGTTCTCCTTGGCAAGGAGTAGTTGCCCACAATCCTCTCAGTGAATAGCGTCTAACAGAGAGCTTTCGTACACACAACAGGCAAGAGAAACTGCCCAGACAAGAGATTCAAAAGATTCAGAGCAGGAGCTCCAGCTCTGTAAAGATGGGACACACACACACACACACACACACACACACACGGATCGGTGACAGCACCCAGCACCACAGGAGCACAGAGCAGAGGCCTGATAAGGATTCATATAATGAGCAAGACTCTTCTTACCACCCAGCATTAGTGACCACAACACAGTAGGAAACAGACTTCTAAAGAAAGTTTAGAATAATTGGGTCCCAACATCTTGGAGCAAAGATCTGAACACTTATAAAACATGTGACTGGCTGAGAGGATGGGGGGCTGGGCGAGAAGTAGACAGTAGAAAGAAGTAGGTCAGAGACTGTGGAGCATCCCCCGAGGGGAAGGAGGAAAGAGTGAGCCAGGAGCCAGAGGCTGGGAAGGCAGGCAGAGGGGGTACGGAGGGGAGAGGGATGGGGAGGAGGCTGAGGAACATGTGCAATGGTTGAAAGCCAACCACAGGACTTATGGTTCTTAATCCCTCCTTTGCCTCCCCACTTTTAGCTAATTTTGATACTGTGAAATGCACAAACCCTCAGTGTACTATTCAATATGTTTTAACAGACACACTCCTGTGTAGCCCAAAGTCAAGCAAAGTGCAGAAAGTTATCACCTCAGAAGGCCCTTATGCACGTCCCCAGCACCAGTCTCCTTCCAGGATGCCACCACTGTTCTGCCTCCGTTATGACAGACTAGCATTGCCTGATTAAAAAACCAAACATCTGTGGGATCTATTGTGTATGCTCCCTTTCATTTCTTCTTTTTTTCCTTTACTTTTCTTACCTGACATATATATTGAAACAGGGTGACAAAGAGTCCAGTACATGAAATAGCTCTGTGGATACACATTGTGTAAAGAGGAAATGACATTACTTCTAGGATTATAAGAACCCCAACTCCCAAATAATAATGAATCTTCAGTAATAAACATGTCTCCAACATATTGAATGTTAAAGGGCAATAAGTTCTCCCTGGTTATCTAGTACAAGGATGCAGTTGTCCAGTCTGCTTCTTCTTCTTCTTCTTCTTCTTCTTCTTCTTCTTCTTCTTCTTCTTCTTCTTCTTCTTCTTCTTCTTCCTCTTCCTCTTCCTCTTCCTCTTCCTCTTCCTCTTCCTCTTCTTCCTCTTCCTCCTCTTCCTCTTCCTCTTCCTCTTCTTCCTCTTCTTCCTCTTCTTCCTCTTCTTCCTC